>JARYHS010013630.1:273528229-273630963 GCA_031002005.1 Vandiemenella viatica
AATTACGATCATTTTGATTTGTCATTTGTAAAGTTTAAAAATTTTATTTAAAGAAATATAGCGATTTTTATGTCTATTTCAGCACATGTTCTGACAATAAGGAAAATCATGTTACCAAAGAAAAGTTGTTCAGTTTTAAGATACCTCAAGTTTTTCTACGGAACTATATTGTCGACATAGAGAGACATATTCTGACCAAAAATAGACTTCATAGTCAAAACAGAAATAGGTTGTTTGGAAAAATAAAGATGTTAATTTTTGTTAAACGTAAAACTACAAAGTTAAAAGTGTGTTCAGATTGAAGAGAAAAAAATCGCACAACAAGAACATAATATTGTTTTGTAGATAGATAAATAGTTTAGGGATAAAAGTGGAATTCTTGCTTTCGAAATTGTAGCTTCCTGGTAGAGCTACGTAATTAGTCCAATGACTCATAAAAGATAGGTGCACACTGCACAGTTACAATGACAAAGAATGATTTTAGGAGAGAGGGATACATACTAGAAGATAGAGTGATTTTTTTCTAAGAAATACAGTGTTTATCTCATATCAAAGCAAAACGTAGTTAGCTAGAAATTAATTCACAAAAATGTTGACATTATGTCATGCAGGCGGGAAATAATCCATTTTGAATCGTAATTAGGGTTTATTGAAAATTACACTTAAAGTAAAATACACCAGATGTTAGGGAAAGCTTCAATCATTTAAAAATCTCAGTGGGAGAATTAATATTTCAAAAGTTGTTAGCTAAAATCAGAAATAGAATTTTTCGAATTTATAACAAGAAAACTGCGATTTAAGATAGAATTAGTCATAGAACAAAACATTCAGAAAGGTCGGGGGTACAACATATTAAAATTTCAGTCAGACATGAGAAAGTTAGCGGATCAAGAAAGTGGTTCCCACGCTTTTTCCTACAAAACTCCTTCTTTTCCTTGTTCAGTGAGCATTATGTCACCACACGCAGACTGTGTCGGAGGTGCGTTTGATGTATGGGAGTGGGCAGCAACACTTGTGAAAATATAGAAAGTGAACTCGTGATATTTACAGATGTAGGGAATAATGCTCAAGATTAAACCTCTTATTACACTAGGCCGCCTGGCGGAGCAACCAGACGCGCCACTGGTGACTGTTGGCGACGTGTGCAGGAAACTGGTGGCGCAGCCAGCCAGCCGCTCGCACAGCCGAGCAGTCAGTTTACTGCTATCCTCCCACTGTATGCGAATTGAGTAGTTCAATATGTCCAGTGAACTACAGAATGTTACTGTGGAAATGAGTGGAACTGAAAGTATAGAGAAGACAAAAGGGTAAAGCAAGAAGCAATTCTCATTTTCGTATCTTTCCCCGTAATATCAACCTTTATTAACGAAAATAATTCAAAGAAAGACGATTTAGACATTCTTAAGTAATTAAAAAGCTTGTCGTTTGAACACTGTTCATCAAAAATAGATTCCCTTAGCGGTAGAATATGATGTACTTGCATCATTCTCTCCCTTCGCCTTCTCTTTATCATTTTAAATTATTTATTAATTTCATTGAACACTCCAGTGGCATTTTCGAAAATCATCTAATTACCCATTTGTATATATATTATAGTTGTAATATAAAATTCCTCCCCCATTTACTTTTCCGATTTACAAATTTTAATTTTAAATTCCTTAAACGTTTTTGGTAAATTATTCATCACTATACTTGGTAATTTGTTCCAATTCTTGACACCCTTAACAACAAAAGAAAATTTTCCCATTCCCTTATGCATGAAATCGAGCGCAAGCTTGTAGTCATTGTCGCCTTTCCCCTTTCACGTACTATTCCTAATTCTTTGACCAATATCCCTCCAAGCCTCATCACCAGCAGGGGCGGCCCTAGGGCGGTGCGAGCGGTGCGACCGCACCGGGCGCCGTCATATGGGGGGCGCCGAAAATGCAGCGATAGATCGTTTGAGCAAAAAATGAAAAATAAATTCTATAATAACCAAGTCTGCTATTCACATATTATTTAACACACTAATTATCCAGAATTTATAAACGTAAGAGGTTCAGCTTAAAGCATAGTAGGATGTAGTTATAGAATCGATTCAACTTGAGTTGCGACTCGAGTAGTCTTGGAGTTCATTCGCATGTGGGTACATGTTCTTGGGTCCAGATTCAACATACTTATCTTTTTCCAACATATTAGATTGATTACAATTAACGTTGGTATCATAAATATCTACAAAGCATAATGTGTCTTTTAAATACAAGTCGCTACCTACAAAAAACTATCTGGCGCACAATATTTAAAAATAAAACAAAACCAACGCGAAACAGAAGGCTTCAAATTGCTCGCAAACTTTTTACAGTTGAGAAGTCATCTGAATCGTCGTCACCGGAACTAGTTCAACATGCGCGGAAGAAAACCTATTTAATAGAAGTTATAGAGCAGATTTAACTATGGCTGGAACGTCGTCTACAGTTAGAAATATTACAGAATGGGGTATACCAGACATACCTCCACCATCTCCTTCCCAATGTGCAAATAATGATTTTTTAAAAATTGTCGCTCATTGACTCTGCAGCCAGAGATGAAATAATTATTCGAGCAACGGAAAAAATCCAAGTAATGGTCCTTGAACTTCATTTTTCAAGTACGCAATTTTGAAGAGTAATGCCAAATGGAGAAACTTATAAAAGAAGATGTCTTCTTTACACTAAATATTCAGATAAAGTATATTTACTTCTGTTTATTCAACATAAGGTCTCACTCTTATTTGGGAAAAGAAGTACATGACTGGAGCTACTTATCAAAGCGTCTAAAAACTCACGAAACTTCAAATCTCCAGTATACCACGCTCAGTTGGACAGAAGCATTGATTTGATTAAAGAACTACAGTGTAATACACAAGCATTTGTAAATACAGATTGAAGACGAAAAATCACAGTGCGCTGCTATCCTCGAATGAATGGTGTCCAAAATATTCTTTTTTGCATAATTTTTTGTTCAGAAGAAGCTTTTGATCTAAAATACTAAATACTTCTAATAATGTTAATTTCTTGGGTATATTGCAACTGCTGGAAAAATATGACCCTGTGATGATGGAGCATCTCCGGCTTATTACTAATAAGGAAACTAATGTCTATTATTTTGAAAAATATATTCAAAACAAATAAAGTTCGTTATAAAATTTTGACTATGGATAAATCAGCTAACTGATTTGAACTCCTGGTGTCAGTCAAGTCGAAAATTCTTTAACATTGCTTTTGTTGACTGTAATAAGGGAGAGTCTATGATCCACGTAGCTCCGTTTTGGCCTTCTGTGAAATCCCCTCCCCACGTAGCCGACGAAGCTTTTGCCTCTACTCCCCCTCCCGCCTCATGGCACGTAGCTTTTCCCCCTGTTGATTCCAGAAGACATTTTTTTACTGTTTTCTCTTGACAGACTATCATAAATTACATACAGAAATAAATATCCATATGCCGTTGTGTGTTCTGCAGCTTATTTTAACTGTGACAAATAATATGAATGGAAAGTTACGTGGCTTGGCTCGGAAACCCCCTCTCCTCCCACGTAGCCCTGCGTAGCTTTCCAACAAACCCCCTGTTTTTTTCCTAGACCGAGTAACGCAGTTTATGGACGCTCCCTCAAGAGCAAGTCCAAGTGCGTGTTTCGTTGCTTACAAGCCGGAAAGTAACTCTTAGAGACCTAGGAGCTGGACTCCTTGGCCTGTTTAGCGATGATACTATGCATAAATGAGATTTGGATATGAACGATTGTCGAGGCCAAAAATATGATAGTGGATCCAATACATCAGGAGGAAACAAAGGTGTCCAAAACAGAATTCTGAACAAATATCTTCGAGCATTTCTTAATCCATATAGGTGTCATTAAATTTGGTAATACATAGCAGGGGCCTCCAAAACATTTATATCGGTTTCCTTGTCCGGATTTCATTAAAGAATATTTGTTCTATTCGCCTGATCAACAAAGCGAAGGGAAGCGGTATCCAAGCACTTACGACTATCGCCAAATAAATTTTCGAAACTCGTTTGGGGAGTTTCTAGCATCGCTGCAGTTCGTTATCACTACTTTTCAGTTCGCGACGCCCCTCTGGAAACGAATTATTCAGTTGCAGCAACAGAGGCCATGTCCCTGAGCCAGATCATGGAACAATTTGAGTTCATAGTTACAATGGTGACTTGGTATAACACATTGTTTCAAGTAAATTTTGTAAGCAAGGCTGAATGTAGATTTATGAAACGCTTCACAATTGCTGGAAAACAGCTCGGAATCTGAGAAAGAATACCGAGGTTATTCATCCGCTCTCTGATAACAGAGAGATTGATTCTCAGACTATTACTAAGCCAGTCAGATCTCAATGAAAGTATAGATTTTTTTGTGTACGAGGCCGTAGATGAGATAGTAATAGATCCGGAAGAATTGTTTACAATGAACGAGTTTCAACATACGAGTATGATTGATATAATTGAGAATGCGTTGGTCGCTCAATTTAGACAACTATCCAAATTTAAAAATGTCGATCTTACACATTATCAAAATAATTCCTGAAAATTCCGAATTGGAATAATACTGTGAAAATTTAGAAATACGTTTAACTGACGTTGAAACATGTGACATATCTGGTTGTAAATTGGTTGAGGAACTTTCTAAAACTGTATTGTTGATGAGGCTTGAATCAGCAGAACCAATAAAAGTTCATCTTATGAAATAAAATGATTAGCAGGATGTATGTGAGAATGTGTGGACAGCACTTCAAATTTTACTAACCATAACTGTAACTGTCGCTAAAGAAGAGCAAAGTTTCAGTATATTAAAACTTATCCAAATTTATTTACGAAACCTGCAGCCTCTAGATAGACTGTCATATCTTGCAATTTTATCTATGGAAAATAGTATTACCCAAGGACAAAAGCGAGGAAAATTGCAACCTAGGCCTTTTAGTTATTATTTTATTTCCTCATTTTATTTTATTTTTTATTTTAAATATTAAGAACTATGAGAATTTTACATATACGTGATGTGAGCATGGTGTATGCCATAGTAGCATAAATAAACTTCTTCAAACATACAGTGTTTTTTTTTTCCTACTGTTATTGCTTCTCATTCAAACCGCTGCTATCCTATACTAATCTTTCTGAGGTTTGAGTTATTATTAATACACAAAGACTATTTCTGCCCGCTACTTTGCTCGAGAGGAATTCGTAACGCATTCATACACGAATTCGTATTTGAATCCCACGGGAACTACTTTTTCGATCGGGATAAAAGTAGATAGCCAATACATTATTCTAAATTTTATCCTTAGGCATTCAGACGTTTCGACGTGAAACAGTAAAACTATCCAAGCAAACAATCTTTTTCATTCATAATATTAATATGGTGTAAAAATTGTGTGTTATCTTAAGTGAGTCTATAGAGAAACCTTAATCACGAACAAGCGATTGCTCATTTGGGGCGCCACGATGAGATCTCGCACCACCTCAAAAACTTGTTAGGGCCGCCTCTGATCACCAGCATATGCCCCGTACATTTTCAGTACTATCTTCACCCTCCTTCTTTCCTCCAATGATTCCCAATCCAGATCCTTTATCATATCAATTACTGACTGGGTCCTGTGATAATTTCCACAAACAAATCTAGCTGCTCTTTTTTGCACTCCTTCTAACTCCTGCATTTGATAACCAAAATGTGGGACCCAAACTATACCACCATATTCAACCAATGATCTGACCAAAGTTTTGTAACCCAACTTCCTAACTTCTCTGGTACATCCTCTCATCACCCACTCCAGTAAATGATGTATTTTGTAACCTTTTTCGGGTTTTATCTAACAGGCCTCCCGACTGTTAACGTGTCGTCATCGTGACGTCACGTTCACGTACAGTCAATTTTTGTGACTATTGTGACCGACCGTAGCTCGGTCACAATAATTTAAAGCTGTACAATATCAACATAAACTGATATGTTGAAGGTGGATCAGATGCAGGCGGCCGCTGGTAAGCGGCCGCAGATGTCCGATAACACATCAAAACTGAACATCTGGTTGTGTTATCGGACATCTGCGGCCGCCTGGATCTGATCCACCTTCGGCATATCAGTTTTCAGTATATTGTACAGCTTTAAATGCGTAGCTCGGTCACAATAGTCACAAAAATTGACTGTACGTGAACGTGACGTCACGATGACGACACGTTAACAGTCGCGAGGCAGCGGTATTGCCTGTTAGATAAAACCCCCTTTTTCTACCACCCGCCCAATATGCTCTGCCCAATTGAGTTTTTTTTATCAAATGTTATGCCAAGATATTTACACTTCAAGCTTTCAACAAGCAATGCTGACCCCACCCTATAATCATAATTATCCTTTAATTTTTTATCTGTGTACCTTATAAGCTGACTCTTCTTGGCATTTATCTTCATTCCATGCTGACCAACCCATTTAGATATTCTATCCAGGTCACCTTGGAGTTGTTCACAGACTACACCTGTTTTGATCCCATTGTATACCATTATATCAACTGCAAAATACTTAGATTCTGACCGTAACCCATCAACCCAGTCCATTCATTAGAATAATGAACAGCAACGGTCCCAATACACTACCCTGTGACACTCCCATATTTACTTTCACCTCTTTTGATAATGTATTTCCTACTCTAACACTTTGCTTTCTGGCTTTTAAGAATTCCTCTACCTAGCAAGTAATTTTTTCACCCAATCCAATAGATTCAAGTTTATTTAAAACCACTCTGTCAAATGCCTTAAAAGATCTAGTGCCACACTATCAACTTGGCCTCCCTTGTCCAGTTCATCTGAAATAACTTGCATGAAGCCCACCATCTGAGATTCACATGAATATCCTTGCCTAAATCCATGTTGTCGATATGAAAAACAGTTTCTTTCTTCGCACACATTTCTGATATAGTTGAATATCAATCTCTCCATCATTCTGCCTATCACTGATGTCAAACTAATTGGTCTGTAATTTTCAACCCTATTTGTAACACCTCCTTTATGAAACGGTACTACTATTATACTTTCCAATCCTCTGGTAAGCAGCAAGTCTCCAAACTCATTTTAAATAAATTTCAAGGTAAGGTTCAATATCGTATCCCAAAATCTTTAATAATCTGTAGTAATATTATCTACACCAGTCCCTTTAAGTTTTTTTAGCGTTTTGAGTTTCTTCATAATTTCCTGAGTATTTATTTCAAATTTTGTAGTTTCCTCATTTATACTTTTAGGAAGACTCTACTCTGATTCATTCCCTCCCATCACAGGGTAATTTTCCCTAGTTGTCTCACTAAACCAGTCACTCAATTTCTCTGCAATTTTAAAATCCTATAATACAAGGAGGATCATATGTGTAAACTTGTTATCAGACATGTTACCTCGTTACTAATGAACAGTAGACTGATCGAGTAGTGGCGAGACTGACTGCGCTGCCAGGCGGCCTAGTGTAATAATCTAGGTATGATGCAATGCCCCACCATGACTCTCCGCCACCAGTGGGTGCCGACGTGGTCGCGGGGCACGGCAGCCAGTCGGCCGCCAGTTTGTGGCGACGCCACTGGCTGCCCTATTGTAATAAGCTCCATAAGAGTCAATGCCCAGTGACGAGCAGCGCCACCAGTCGCGCAACTGGTTGCGCCGCCTGGCGGCCTAGTGTAATAAGGCCCCAACAGCAGGATAACGGGTATTTGCTTCAAGATTATTTCAACTGGGACTTAAAACGTTAATTTCATATTTGCGAATGATGGGGTACTAGTGAAAGGTTTCAGGAGTATACAGGGTACGTGAATTGCTATGTAGTGGTGACCTACTATCTTCACTTAAAGGTTTCAAATGTTCTGATGTCAGATTTAGGCTACACGCTGATACAAGTCTAAACTTCAAAACATTTTCAAGAATTGTTATTAATATCATCCTGAAACCCATTATCTGTTGTGGGAAGAATTAAACAGATTTGCTAACAAGACAGTCAATTACTACAACTTCAATTAATAGTATTAGATTCTAACATCAAAGTACTTAGTATCAGCACAGTTTACGATATCTTGCCCTACCCCAAGCAAGATGACTTTGTAACAACCTTATTTTATTTATTTATTTTATTCGCCATATGATACATTTTCATGCATATTGGTTTCGTGATTTTAATTCTTAGTATATAAGGTTTATAGTTTGTAAATTCATCTATAAATATATGGCATATAGTTAAAGACATAAAATTTAGTACGATTTATCTATAACTACTAATTTATTAAACACAGTTTTATGTAATACGTCTTCTTCTATGGAATAATAAACATATTCCGCTAGATACATCTTTATCCTTTCCTTAAAAAATTCTGGGATTTTTCTCTCTTAATTTCCACTGGCAGCTTGTTGTACAATTTCTCTCCCTTGCGGAAAAAACTATTTAGACTTTTACTTTCTAATTTCTTTTCTATGCAGAGATCGTTTTTTAAATCTTGTGGAATATGTACATATGGAACTATTTGTGGTAAAATCTAGTAAGTTATTATTACATGAATGATAGAGTTGTAGATATAACAGGATGGAACTGTCAGGATTCCGAATTTTCTGAATATGTCCTTGCAATGGGTTCTTCTTGAAGTTTTTGCTATAATTCCTAATGAAAATTTTTATAGTTTCAAAATAGTGTTTACCTTTTTTTTTTTTGCTTGAAGCCCAAAAGATGATTCTGTAGAATATTATTGAATGAGTGTTTGCAAAGTATTTTGCTTATTTTGTTTTCGGGCAATCATCATTACATACTGCAGCTAAAATTCTGTGTGCAAACCATACACTGGATATTTTCTTTACCAATAACTGTACGTGTTCATTCCATTTTAACTCGTGATCAATGGTCATTCTTAGAAACTTTGTACTAACAACACACTCAATGTTTTTACTATTCAGTTTCAAGTCTATCTGTTGATATCTGCTAACTGAACTGAATTTGATGGTGTTTGTTTTATTTATATTATGGGTCAATTTATTTTTTTCGTATATAAAGCCCTCCATATGTTGTTCAGTAAATTATATATGCAGACTATTTTTTTATTTTTTTTTTGACGTGTAGCTAAATGGATGAGGTGCATTCTCATCGAAACCAAGCACCTAGCCGGCTTGGTCCTTGTTAAGACAAACTCATTTCAAACAAAAGGACAGAAAGGCATGACACTAAATCTTCTGGGGAAACATTGCCCCCAGAGTTTGGGGAAGTACATGCAGGTATGCCCTCATCTCCTTCCATATTATTTATTGGTTTTCATCTTTTAAGATGTCATCTTGGGGTGTGTCATGCTCGTGGTGTTGGCATAGGTTGCTATGACTTCGGTCAATAGCATGGTTTGCTGTTGCAGCAGCTGTATGATGACGTTGTTGGTGTCTTGTTGGTTGCAGTCCACAGGGTGGTGTAGATGGTGGTTCGCGAAATGCCTCTACACCGTCGCAGGCAGCCACAAACCGGTCGCTGCAGGTCGTCGGCCGGGTGTCTCTAGATGTCCGATGGCACCTGCTTGTTGGTGCTGGGCGCCGTCTTGTTGGCGCGCAGGTTTCTTTTTGCCACTGTAGCAAGCTGGGTGCAGTTGGAGCAGGTTGGCATCCCGTCTCGCAGGATGCTGCAGTTGGCAACTTTGTGGCTACCATCACACCTCACACAGAGCTCCTGGCCAGTGCAGTCTCGTTCCAGATGGCCATTACACTGGCAGAGGCAAGTGGTGGCTTTTTCTTATTTTCGAGACGGATCATGTGTCGTAGGCGGGTCCGCGTCCGTTGTTCCCGCAGGACACGTTCCACGGACTGGAAGGTGAACAGTGGTAGGCGCTCCTCGGTGCCAGGGCGGTGCATCTGGTGTGCTTCCGAGGCAACGATGCCACTGCTGGTGAGCTCAGCGGCCATCACCTCCTCGGTCACGTCAGTTGGTACGCCATGAACGACCAGTCTCGATGGCTTCCGTGGGACTTGTGGGGCGTGTTTGATGGAGCGCCCATCCAAAAAGCTCTTCAGACGACTGAGATGCGTCTGGTGCTGCGGCAGTAACCGCAGGCCGCAGCTCCCCCTTCACGGTAGGCATAGGATATAGTTGTTCGTCTCCTCAAAGAACGCGGCTGCTAGATAGACGAAGTTGTCCTCGTAGTGGGCAGTAAGGGGAATAATCGGCCCCACTTCAACTGGGTTTTCATAGCTTGAATCGTCGATGGCCATCGTTTCAGATGTCGCGTCGGATACAGGTGGTGGCGTCTCGACGTCTTCGGTCAGTCTTGAGTTGTTGGCGGCAATCGCTTCAGATGCAGCGTAGATGCATGTGGTGACGTCTCAACGACTTCAGGCATTCTTGAACTGTTGACAGCAATCGTTTCAAGTATTGCGTCGGATGCAAGTGGTGGCTTCACGACGTTTTCGCTTTTAGGCGGTGGCAGTTTCTTCTCCTTGACCTTGATATCGTTGCCTGCTGGATCAAAGCCAAAGGCTCTGAATCTTCTCTTAATTAGGTCGGAAAACTGCTCCGCGATGAATCTGCCAGAGAGAAGAGTTGGAAAGTTTAGTGTTTCTGGCCACATAGTGATTCCTGCTGGAAGAATCATCTTCGCTAGGTGGCTGCTTTCAGGAATGCACATAATTCACTCAAATATTGAGGAGTCGTCTGTTGGGACCACCCATGTGAACTTATAATTGTATAGGATGACGTAGACGGTCAGCGTCCATTTCATTGAGTTGCAACTAGCAAGGGACGATGCCAAGGCTCAATGGCAAGGTAATCCGCGGTGACGTTCTGACAATCAGCTTATTACGACACGGTGAATGATAGCTAACCTCTCCGATGATGTCGACGCACTGCGGGAAAGCAGCTGGATGCAACTACCACTTAGACATCTTGAAAAACGAGAGATCGAGATCCCTGCCTTGGCAGTAGTCATCTGGAAAGCTTTGATCACAGAGTATGGGGAAGTTCTTGTGCGGGTTGCGCAACTCCTTCCATTTCACATATGGTATCATTACTTGGTGGGTCATTTCTGGACCTGCCGGGTTTGGATGGTGATTGTCTTTATGTTTTTCTAAACCGTAGCGCTATCCTTTGTTTGGCAATTGTTTGTTTAAAAAATCGTCAGTGTCTTTGCAGAAAGGCTCTTATGACTAGGCTGGTAAGTTTTGTCAGCAGTTCTATAATTGTAGTAAATTGGGCTCCTTGTGTTCTTGGTAGGAACTTTTGTTGGTAGCCGTGAGTTGAATTCTTATTGGTGCGCCATCTGATGGAAGGTGGTGCAAGGAGTTGTACGGCCCTTATTTTTGCTGACTTGGGTGCATCGTTGTGGTTGGCGAGCAACAATGTGGTCAGCTTGTATTCGTTGCAGTGAACTGGACGCAGGTAGTTCATTTTTGGAGATAGGACGCGTGGTTGTTATTGCTGAGGTGGAGTAGCTTCATTGTGCTCAGCGTGCTTGTGCCTGAGCTACATGCGGCGATCATTTCTATGTTTGTCTTCGCACCCATCTCTCTGTTTGCTGCTTTTTTGGTAGGTTTTAACGCTAGACAACCCTTGTAACAGGCTGCGTTGTGTCCGTTGCAATTGCAGCTGACTGCATCTTTCCTTGAACAAGTGCAGTCAGCAGCCTTGTGCTCTTCAACGCAACAGACTCACCGCTCCTTCTCTTTGCATTCGTGGCTGTTATGTCCGATATTTTGACATCTGAAACATTGCTGAATCGGTCGACCACAGAGTGTCAAGATTAGCCACCAAGTGTTACGGGCGCAATACGGAGCTGCAGCAGGCGGGAACTACAGAGCGGGGTAGTGGGGACGGGTAGGGGCGCTACCCTTTAAGAGGCACGTTGGCACGGGCGTAGCTACTATGGGGCTAGGCGGTGCAGTGCACCGGGGCCCCTACGCTCAAGGGGCCCCAAGCATACCTCAGGGGGCCCCAAGCGCACCGCACCTCTGGGCACCAATCGCAGTTCTCAGGGCCCGTGAGCCTTCACTGCAAACTGGCGATCTTTTTTTATTTTAGTTCTACCGTCGTCTAAGGGAGGCCCCTGAGAAAAGGCTCAAGGAGCCCCCTAACTAAGAGGCCCTCACTGCCCCCACCCATATGGCCTGAGGGCCCAAAATAATTTTTTTGCATCGGGGCCCTTCTTGACCTAGCTATGCCACAGCACGTTGGCGATGTTAGTTAGTTAGAGACTGGCTGTGCAGCTCTCGTCGTCACAGCGTTAAAAGTCTTGTCGCAATCGAAGACCAGGCGATGGAAGGACTTCTCTGTTCGCCAGATACTACTGCAAGACCTCTAGAAATCCTTCCTCTTTCCCGATTTCGGATCGGGATCCAGCATCGTCGAAATTCAATCCGTGGGCTCGTAAGACATGTGGACCCAAAACATACCACACAGCTAATTATTATTTTGTAATATTGGGAGTTCACAGTCACGTGATACACACCTCGATCTGCCATAACTGCCTTCTCAGAGTGTTGGCCTCGGTCACCAAACTTTGCGTGCGGGAATCTCTCATCTCACGGCACAATAGATCGTCCAGCTAAATTATTCACTTGACAGGAGAAGGGTCAGATAGCCAGCACCTTCAGGAGATGAGCGGGCCTTTCCATTGTATTGTGAAGACCTTTGTCACTTAGCTCAGGTGTAGAAAGGTGTCGCGTTTCAACGTTACAGGTGGCTCCCTCCAGACTTAACGCAAAAATACCTTTCCACTCTGCGCACTCTCGAGTAAAATATTCCAACCCTCTTTTCAATATTAATTATTATTGCCATCAAAACATTTTACGAGTCTGACACAGCAGTCTCGTTACAGCATGGAACATCGCATGAATGACTTCGTTAGTGCTTTGTAAAGTTCAAGTAAATTGTTCATTGAGTAATGTAAATTTAGGTAAATTGTTAGTGCATTTCATTTACTATACTGAATATTACATACTTCAGAATAATACCTAATATCATCATCGCAGCACACTTAAATCAACTAATTTCAAAACAAACATCTGCTCAATCAATCGCTGTGCGAACGTTATAGTTCCCCCATGACGCATGATACGTCGTGTTCATTCTTTTATGGAATCAAACTGACATTTATACGAGAAATTCGAGTGACGAAATGAATTTGCGAGTAACGATTCGGTACTTCGAGTCAGACGACGAACCCGTTACTCAGTAACGAATCCATATGGCTTGCTACAGCTCAATTCTGGAAATTGAGTTTTTACCGGGGTTCAATGTTTTCACCAGCTTCTCAAACGTATCGGATTCTTCAACATGTAGTGGAATTATGTTAGCAACGATAAGGTTTGCAATACATTGGTCCACAGCAGCTTGGAATACGATGGTTCCGGTTATCTATGATGCTAAATTTTTTATTGACATAAACTTTTGTTAGCAGATTGCGATGAAATAAAATTAATTCTACTGCTGTCTTCATCAGAAGAAGGAGGCTTTGAATTATTTTTCTTTTCTTCCCACGAATTGGCTTCATTTTTACATTTTTATCAATCTGATGGATATCCCCTATGCATCCTCTTCGCATGATGTTTAAAATTATTATGGCTAGACACGTGTGCCTTGATTGTAGAAAGTTTAGGCAAACACAGTTTGAATTCATAAATCAATTCTCTTGGTCTTGATAAAAGAGCAACATAATCGCATAAATATGGCCAAGAATTTTTAATATTCTCGTTGATATTGTTAACATTGCTGCTTTCATTGTTTTCATGACGTAATCATTTAACGAATGTCAGATTAACTTATTTCACTAATAAACACCAAACCAATACCAACTAAAAAGTGACATTTTCTTGGCATTTTTAAGACAGATTATAAAAATATCAAAATTAATCACCGATTGAATTAGAAACAAGTAGTGAGCGCTGGTTTGAAGATGTAAAATAGAAACTCTCCTAAACTCTAGGTTTCCTGCTTACACCCACGCCATGCCTAGGACAATAACACTTCCACTTCGTATTACCTATTATTCGTTCGCAATTCGCCTCGCCGAAAGTACGAGCATGGCATGGCGCTCAATTAAAACATACCAAACGACATCATCTACTAATATAACCGATTAAACCTAACGGTAGTTCAATTTAACAGAAGTTAAAATGACTGTTAACGATTTTTAGGTTAACTTAAAAGTTACATTTTTGAAATTTTATTAACTTCATTAATTAACGATTAACGGATTAACGATTTTCTGCCCAGCTGTGTTAATTAGAATATCATCATTTTTAAGGTGTTGTTAAATTCTATTGTATATTGCTTTCTCAAAAGCTTTGGAGAAGGCTATTAGTAATGTAACTGGACGGTAATTCGATACAACTGACTTATCCCTCTTTTTAAAGATTGTTTTAACTACAGCACACTTAGTTAGGCCTTTCTGGGAAGGTATCCTAAAGTAGAGATATATTAAACCGATAAATTAGTATATAATTAACTCTATGGAGCACAGTTGAATTAATCTGCCAGAAATCCCATCATAACCTCTCAAGTATTTACTTTTAAGAGACATGATAACTTTTCTTCTTTCTTCTGGAATAGGTAAATTTACAGACATACTGTCAAAATTTTCTGGGAAGCCTGTATTGACAAAATATATACTGTGTCACTAAGCTATTGGCTTTCAATTTATCAGCAACAGATAAAAAAAAGTTTATTAAATATATCAGCAATTGAAAAATTATATACTACTGAATTTTCTTTGATCTAAATGTCATCATTTCGCTTGATTATTTTTCCTATTTCATTTTTTACAATGTCCCATATGATCTTTATTTTATTTTCAGAATCATTAATTTTGTGTTTGCAGTACATATTTTTAGGTTTTTTTTATTAACTTTTAGCAGTATTTTGCACTGCCAATTGAATGTGTTTAAACAATAGCATTGTGACTGTTCCTAGAGGCATACATAACTTCCTTTTACAAATGCATGATGTTCTAATGCCCACAGTTATCCATGGTTTTTGTTCTTTTTGAGATGTGTGACACATTTTCATGGGGAAGCAACTTTCAGAGTAATTTAATACAATGCTGCTGAAAATCTATTTTTCATTCATACCATGAGAATGATAACTTACTCAACTCAAGACCCTCAAACGAAATCCGCTCAAGCCCTCCCCAAAGAAAAATCTGCACAAGCCCCCACCCCCAACACACACATATAAAACCAAAATCCTGGATCTGCCACTACGGTATTAAGGCACTTTCTAAAACAAATAACTGATTCATTATTTATTGTTCACTAATGTTTGAAATCATTACTCTTAGATCTAGTTCCTACTGAAGTGTAGATAGTTAATAACTGAGCATCATGATCCGAAAGTACATTATTAGATGGCTTGATTGTATAACTGAATTATGAGGAATCTAGGAGATCATTTTCCATAGCTGAGCGACTATTATTCTAGTGGCAAAATTAACTACCTGAGTTAAATTGAATGAACTCACTACTTATTCCAACACCAGACCGAGTGTGGTGGTGTAACGGCTAGCGTTCTGGCCTCGCGTTCGGGAGGACGGCGGTTCGAATCCCCGTCCGCGCATCCAGATTTAGGTTTTCCATGGTTTCCCAAATCACTCCAGGCAAATGCCGGGATGCTTCCTTTAAAAGGCCATGGCCGAATTCCTTCCCATTCCTTGCCCCCCATCCTTTCCCGTCTCTAAAGACCTCGCTGTTAGAGAGACGTTAAGCAGATAAAAAAAAAAAAAAAAAAAATCCAACACCAGCCCCAAAGCCTGTCAAAATTGACAGGTTTAACGGAGTGTTATTCCTCTCCAGTTGCTTAACTAAATAGAATTGTTATAAAATAAAGCTCATTGTAATTTATCGTCCCTTGTGCTGTAGCAAATAGCTTCAGGATTCAACGTGGTCCAGGTTGCATTTCAGCCTAACCACAATCTCCACTAATATTGCCACTAGAAAAGCAAAGCTTCAATAACACACCAATTAATAATACATTCCCTGTATCGCATTATCGCATGTAAGTGATATAAACTTGATACCAAATCTTCTTTCTTTCTTATTACCTACCTGTGATCAAGAACGATATTTTAATGGCTGAGACAGTTTATTGGTGAAAACAAAGGTTGCTAAAAATGAATCTTAACAACTTACACTATGCTACGTAACAACCGGGTTCAAGTTGTATTTCAACCTTACCACATACTACGCTAAACTTGCCACCAGAAGAACAATACTTAGGTAAATCTCACGCTTATAAATACGTGTACTGTATCACAGTTTAGTGGTATTAAAATGCATCGCGATATAATTTTGATCTAATTCTTCAACGGTTTTTACACTTTTCTTTTATGTTATCCGTGATTCAGACCGACAATAAAACATTTGAATGGCTGCACAGTTACATGTTGCTGAAATAATAGCCTCAGTAATATTGCTCAGGAAAGCAAAGTAAATTAAAATAAATCTTATAAACTTACATTATACCACGTAATATTTGTTTTAATTGTAGTGTAGGCTGCACAGATTGCATGCATTGTGCAACTATTTCCATTCTAAATATTTAATAATTCCATAACAGGACACAGTTTAAATTATTTTTTAAAAAATACTAAATTATTCGTGCCCTCTGCTGTAACGTCAAATGCCAGTTGTAATTTTGACCTATGCTAAGTAAAAATCTAATCAAAACTTTCACTGAAATTGATGCTCAAAACTTAAGCTTTTATCTTACATATTTATGGACGAAGAATTTAAGGAATAAGCTTACTTCTATATATCAAAAGAATATTGCATAAATATAAGCATCTAATGCTAATAAAGATATGTCGATATAAACACAATACATACTTTTATTTCAATGTTTTGTCATTTAATTTATTCGCGGATGCTTACAAATGTTATTAAATAAAATACATAACCAAGAACAAAGGCGTAAAGTTTGACGTCATTGCGCAACATCATAGAGCGACATCATGGCGTGATAGATGACATCATTGATGACCATGCGTTGCTTATTATAGTACTAGCCGCAAAGCCCGTCATAAAAGATGGGTTTAACGGAGTGTTGTGGAAAATAATTTCTTTTTAGTTACTTACGTAAATAGAATTGTTATAAAATAAAGCTCAATGTGCTGCAATTTCTCGTCCCTTGTGATGTAGCAAAAAATTTCAGTTGTCAATGTGGTCCAGATTGTGTTTAAGCCTAACCACAATCTCTGCCAATATCGCCGGTAGAAAATCAAAGCTTCAGTTACGTCTCTGTATCACATGTCAATGTCATCATGCATCACAATACAAACTTGATCCAAAATCTTCACAGTTTCTTACATCTTTCTTATTGCCTATGATGAAGATCGAGGTTTTAATGCATGACACAGCTTACATCCAGCTGAAATAAAAAACCCATTAATAATGAAGGATGCTAAAAATATATCTTAAAAACTTACATTTTGCCACGTCATATTGATTTTAATTATGGCTTAGGCTGCATAGATCATGATCAATTTGGAACTTCTTTCATTCAAACCAAGTAATGATTTCAGTAAAAAAAAAAAAAAAAAAAAAAAAAAAAAAAAAAAAAAAACCTAATAATTAATATGCCATTCTAGCATAAAATTTCTTAGAAATTACTTAAATAAATATAATTGCAATTAAATAAAGCTCAATGCAATTGCTAGTGCCCTATAAAACAAGGTATTCATTGCTATCCTGGTCCACGTACTAAACCAGAGGAACAACATTTCAATCACATGCATATTAATACATGTACTATATCACATTTTAGTGGTACTAATGCATCGCAATATAAACTAAATCAAAAATCTTTACGTGTTCTTCCATCTTCCTTTTTTATATTCATGATTCAGATAGATACTAAAACCTTTGAATGGCTGAAACAGTTACATGTGGCATCAGTAAAAGCAAATTAAATTTTAAAAAATCTTAACAACTTACGTCATTCTATGTAATATTAGTTTTAATTGTATCCTTTGCTGTATAGATAGGAATCAGTGTGGAACTACTTTCGTTAAAGTAATGATTAAGTAACAGAACATTCGAGAAAACAAAATAAATTAATTTAAAAAAATAATAATAATAATAAATTACTCGTGCCCTCAGCTGTAACGTTAAGTGCCAGTTCTAATAACAATCTATCAAAAATGCCACTTACATTGTGAAAAATTAAAGCTTTTATCTTACATATCTATGAGCAAAGATTTTAACAAATACTTTTACATAAAATGAATATTAAATAAATCCAAGCAACTATTAATTATTATGTTGATTTAAACGAAATACATACTTTTATTTGAGTGTTCAGTCAGTTAATTTATTCCTAGATGCATATAAATGTTATTAAATAATGTGCATAACCAAGAACAATAGAGTAAAGCGTGACGTAATTCCACGACGTCATGGGATGACAGGTGATGTCATAGATGACCAACAGTTGTTTATTATAATATTAGATTAGGTAAATTTATGGGGTAAGTTATTTTAAAATCTACATTAAAATCACCACACGATACTATTTAAGCTATTTTTCTGCTTAAAAGTGCTAATAAGAGTTAAAATTGGTTCAGAAAAATAGAAAAGTCTTCAGAGGGTGCTCTGTATACAACGACTATTATTAAAATATTGTTATTGAAAATTAACCGTGTAGCATAATCTTTAAAATGTTGAAAACAATTCTTACTGATAATTATATAATCAAAATTATAACCATTTCTAATATAAGCAACAACTTCCCCTTTTTCCAAGTTTGTTCCACAGTAATGCTAAGCAAAATTAAAATCAGTAATATTTGATATACCTATTCCTGTAGTTACATGGTGTTCAGACAAGTATAAAACATCAATTCTATTGATAGCATTTAAGTTATTTATTTCAACTAGCAATTTATCCACTTTGTTTGATAACCCTCTGATATTCTGATGTAATAAATTAAACCCTACGCAATTTTTAATTTTGGTGGCTGAACACTCATTATTGTTTAAACTAATTTCTGTTAAAACTCTCTGCCTAATACTTGACCTTAATCTAGATAAAAAAAATAGCTGCCCTAATTCTATTAACTATAGGAATCCTTCCATGAGAATTGGTGGCTGTCAGATCTGAAAGAAACCCCTTTCCTCTTCTACTGATGTGTAGGCCATGCCTAGTATAACCACACCTATCGATAACATCTGCAGGTACAAAGCCCATGCCATAGACATCAGACATAAGAAGCTGTTCACTCACCTCAAAGCAGAGTTCATATGTGGCTGAGCTTTACCCATGACCAGACTATTTCCTGCTCCTCCCCCTATCACTACATGATCCTGATCTGTGAAATCCTTAAATAATGAACCTATACCTTTAACCACCTGAGCAAGACTAGCACTAGATTTGAAGAAACTCATGACTTGGAAATCTCATCCTAATTTTTCCTGCACCAATGGGTCCACATCTCTTCCACAAATGCTATAAAACAGCAGGAGTTTCGTTCCCCAGTCCTAGCCTACCAGACTTAACACAGCTTTTCCTACAAGTCTACTGCTATTTCCCCACACCTACAGCTATGAAAGACTCATTATTGTCTGACTCTGGCAAAAGGGTGAACCTATTTTCCACTTTCCACTCCAACAACAAAAGAATCAGAGGTCCATTTTATTCTAGCTTCCCTTTTCTCCATTGCCAGTTCCCAAACATCTCTATTTCCCTCCCACTGCAGCCTATCCAACTCCTTCCTGGCATCTATCACTTCAGCCTCTAGGGCACTAAACCTTAGCCCCTGTTCTAATATCTTCCTATTTCATGGGAGAAACTTTTCAACTGCTCCATTTTCAAAACCCACTACAATTTTAACGCCAACGACACCATTACTCAAATCTTTCATAAAACAAAAACAAACAAAAAAACAAAATAAAAAAATAAAAACAAAATTTCCACACTCACTATTCTACAGCATTTGCCACACTTTCATTCGTGATTATTTGCAATTATTTAAAGCAAATAAAATAATGCAGAATGTGAGAGAAATCTTTTTTTTTAACATAACCTTCCCAAAAGACTGCTAAATTAACTCACAAAATATGTGGAACCCTTTCTGGACCCCCATTCTGACTATTACTGTTTTGGTTAGCATTAATGTTCATAGTCAAGACCAAGCTCATCATTGTCAGTATTGTGGTCACTATTACTTCCAGTTATGACTAATATAATATTATTATCATTTTCCTAATTGGCTACATCTTTTTTTTCCCCAAAGGTATTGGCACATACAATTATTGTATTGTCAATGTTTTAATATTTTTATCATTCCTCACAAGTTACCTATTAGTGAAGCTTGCAGTTATTGTTCTTGATCAATTTACTGCATATTTTATATTAAAGTAATTATTTTAATGTGTCATTATAAAAATAGATCAGGAAAACAGACTTAAAAATATAATATTTATTTTATTACATACAAATATATCTTGTGATCTGATCTAGCCATTCAACTGATCAAATAAAATATGCCCTATTTATTGTCTTCCATGGATCTACCATAAAAACAGGTAGTAAAAAAGCTAGAAAGGTTCAATTTATTTAAAAAGTATAGTCAGTCAATCAGAGATTTAATATCTAACCATTTGGCTTGAGCTAAAATTCGAAACTTTGGGACCCAGATTTTGAAAAATTGTTCACTGCCTGATGAAAAATGTGAATCATCCAAATGGGGAAGGGAAATTTAACGAAACTTCATGGGTTGAGCGGGTATGCAACGTTTTTTTCAATTATTACAGAGTCAAGTCAAATTTACAAAGAACTTGGCAGTATGAGCCCTTTTATCATTACAATGTATCACTTCCTCTGGCCTAGATGCAGAACTGATTTGGTTGGGAACGATGTCTTAACCCGTCGTATACTCTCCCAAGTTTAGCTGGCCCGAAACTATTGTAGCCAGACCTTGACATCCTGGATACTGGCACTGGGACGGAGTAGACATTTGAGCTGGTCCCAACCATATTCTATAGATGACCATAGGAGTACCTCAGTATCATGCATACAGTTTAAAGGCATACCTACCACGTGTTAAGAATATTTGTCCTGATAAAAATGGCACTATATTACTGCCACATGTAAGGTATCACGTTGTAATATATCTATAACCCCACCAAAACTGTGCAGAAAGGGGCCTATCCGTATAATTTACACAGTAAATAAATTTATTAACATTTTCTTAACAGTAAAGCACTATTTAACTTGATTTTAAAACATTTTCGTAAAAGATACAAGTTTCAGGTCAGGTGGTTTTCTAGATGCAATGAATTCTGCTGCATTCATTTCCACTAAGAAAGTTTTATATGACAATCATTTTAAGGTGAGCCCTTGGTCAGTCAGGTGTACAATTACTGTCATGTGGTGAACTGGTTTGCAAGGAACTTTTTGGGGCTATTAAAAATTGTTATGTAATGCAACGTCAGCAAAGGTTAACAATCATAAGGGAACTGTGATAAATTAACAAGCTTCAGTAAGACTTTTCGCAACACTTTACATCCACTTTGTTTGGGAGGGGGGGGGGGGGTGATTAAATAAATTGTAAGAGTGTGTGCTCGAGTGATGAGACTCAGTCTGCCTATCTTCATGAAGGAAGTATCTGTCTGAAGTCTTGTCATTGGATCAAATACTGATACCAGTCAACGTGCCATAAACATTTCAGAATATATTTTGGTTTTTATTGGAAGTGAGTTTCTTTTATTTCGAAATTGTATCCTGATACCTGTTGGCTATTATAGGCTAATTTAATAGTTTGGTGACTGATTGACTTTTAATGAACCATACACCTCAAGAATCCAATTTTTCTATGCACTGACAGTATCAGCAACAGTCACACTTCAGATACACAGTCTCTGTGGTAACACCCAACAAACAGCTATGTAACAATGAGAGGATGCAGGGACCGAGCGTGGTGGTGTAACGGATAGCGTTCTGGCCTTGCATTCGGGAGGACGGCGGTTCGAATCCCCGTCCGGGCATCCAGATTTGGGTTTTCCATGGTTTCCCCAAATCACTCCAGGTGAATGCCGGGATGCTTCCTTCAAAAGGCCATGGCCGAATTCCTTCCCATTCCTTGCCCCCATCCTTTCCCGTCTCTAAAGACCACGTTGTTAAAAAGGGACGTTAAACTGTTAAAAAAAAAAATTAAAAAAAAAAAGGATGCAGGACACCCATGATGAACAATTGTCTGGCCAGATTTCCTTCAGTTGCTAATAGCTATAATCCGTAGTCATACCAAACAGCTTCACACTCCATAATGCCAGAAGTAACAGCACTGTGCCTCTCCAAAAGATTGAAAGAATTGGACCACCATATTTGTGAATGATGATCATCCGAGGCCCTGCAGAATTGCTGTACACAACAAATGGCATCAAATTGTGTTCAGTGATGAATTGTGGTTCTGCACTATCTCAGATGACCATCATTGGTGAGTATAGAGGTGAGCCAGGGAGAGTTTTTAAACTTCCAATATTTAGGAGAGCCACAGTGGAGTTGCTCCTGGTGTAATAGTGTGGGGAGATATCAGGTGTGATCTCAGATCACAGTTTGAAGTGATTGAAGGATTTCTGATAGCACAACAGGGTGTGTTGCCTCTCATGCAACAGTATTGTGGTGTCATTTTTCAACAGAACATTGCTCTTTCAAACACAGCATATGTGTGATATTGTGTCCCCCACAGAAAGGGATACAGTTCAGACAACAACTCCTTCTGATCACCAGTAACTGGCATATCAAGGACCAGTTACTACAGTTGTGGGCAAGCTTGACTCAGCAGAGGAAATAACAGTTTATAAAGATAGAATTATGGATACAATTAAATAACAGTTTATGATATCCTTCCCAACTAAATCATTGCATGCATCCAGGCAAGAGTGGTTGCAATGTCTTACTGATAATTGGGCTCATACTGCCAAGTTCATTGTAAAGTTGAATTGATTTTGCCATCTATAATGTCACAAACCCTCTTAACCTATAATGTTTCATTTCTTTGAACATAATGTGAATTGCCAATGCATCATGTCACAAGGATTGCAATCTCACTTATTCTCACAACAGTGAAATTTGTGGAAATTTTTGGTGGTGATTAATATAGAGACATTGTACATTGGTTTTAAGGGACCCTTTGACAAAACAATGTGCTAAAACTATTAAAAGGGAATATATTAATGTAATGATGTGATAGTTGATGTCATAGAAATGAACAAATGCAGTCATAAAAATTTATTATATTTGAAAACACATTTTTAACACATTTCACCAGTCAACAGTCAGTAAGATGATATCCAGTTCAATAACATCAACATCTTGTCATTGGTCCAAAGAGATCAAGCCAGCTTGTTATAAAGATGATATAAGCAAACTGAATCTATTTCATTCATAATATGCTTTCATTCCCATATTTCACTGACAACATCAAATACATACTTTAAAAAACATTTCATTAGTAAAAAATCAATATACAGTTATTTACAATCATTCACATTGTTGAAAACTTCAAAGTTTTTACACTTAACAGGCACTCAAAAAGAATTTTTACATAAAATAACATATGTAAAATTATGTACAATTACATAACACAAAACTAATTAACTTTATGAAACAATATACTGTAGCACTTTCTTATAAATGAATGCTACCTGAATTCCATTATTTACAAAAGTTAGATATATAAATCTTACATGTAACATTGAACAGATTCCCACAAGGGAAATATATTGTCTCACTCAGAGGAAAGAAGGCACAGAGACATCTTAAATTTTCTAGCCATTACATGAATTTGCTAAGGGATGTCATGATAAGTTAACATTTAAAACAGCTATAAATAATAGTGTAAAATAGAAAATATTATCATTTGTTTGATCAATAACATCATTTAGTCTATCTTGGATAAGACTGTATAACTACATTTATAATGTTACAAGTTTACAATTAGAGAACAAACATTTCAGTCTTAGTTAAAGTTAATTCTGCAGCCAAAATACAATAAAATAGCAATCATTACTTGTATCAGGACAGGAAAACCATCATTTCATTTTAAGTTTATAGTTATCTTATTTATACAATCAACAATGTGTGTAAAATATAATTTCTACCATTCAAAGGTGGTTCAAAATTAACCCTCAAATTATTAATTGAGTTAGGAATTCAGGCTAAGCTAATGTATTAGGCTTCATTACTTTGGTTTGATAGTTAATCATTTTAATAAAATCAGTGGTTATGTAAAAGATGATCATATCTTTCTTTAAAATAAATAAATAAAACACAAAACATGTTTGCTGCTTATTGGGATGAAATACATAATCAGAAAGAAATTAAAAACTAAAAGAAAATAACTTTTATTCTGAATATGTAAGAAACTAAATAAAACCAGTTTTTAAGCACAAATAAAATATTATGTTCATGTAAATAGGAAAAATCCTTATTTCACTTATTAGGCCACTCAAAAATTTCACTAGAAATGTTTCATCATTCTTCCCAGCACAAAATACTTGTAGCTATACTTCTCAAATATTCTAACAGACATTAAATTCAATTTGTTTCTTCAGTGTACCATATCCAAGCAACAGGACTGAAACAGCTGACTTAAATATCTAAAAATAACAACATTTGAGCTTTAGGTACACAGAGTTACACGGTCCACATTTTTAACACTTCTAGGCACTAAATCAAGTTTACAACTGTTCACAATATTTGGCTTCAGTGTGTAGAAAATTTAATTCATTTCAGGACTATAACCAAGATTCTTCCGCTGTAGAAACAGATAAATTTCTTGGAAATTGGGCCGGTTTGATTCATTTCGCTGCCAGCACTCACACATCAAATCATATATTTCCCTTGGACATTTTATTGGAAGAGGAAGCATAATCTGTAAAAAGAAATCATTAATATTAATCTATAAAAATAAGTCACATTTTACCCTTCTCACAAAATTACATTGAGTGTTAAAACATCAAATATTTTAAAATAAATGTAGAAGTTGCTGCACTGAATGAGAAAGGTATAATTTGTGAACTCAGGGGTATAGGGGAAAAAGTACCCATCTCTTAAGACCTCCCTGTTAAGAGACGTTAATCAGTTAAAAAAAAAAAAAATTAGGGAACAAGTAAACAATTTTATCATTGTAAAAATGCATGAACCATTGGAAATTAAATTTCACTTAAATTGAATGAACTTTTCCTCAACATTAGAGGTACATCATCATCAAAGGTTTTCTGCTATTCAGCTGGTCCATTCATAGTGATAGATGGTTTGTGATTTGATTAATATGATAAATAACCAGTCCACCATACAGTTCAATTTAAACTTGTTTTTATTTTCATAAGCAAGACATCAAAGATATTGGTTACATGCTTCCATACAATCCAGCGTTTGCAGACAACACTTCTTCCACAGACAATACTACTAACACAGTCCTATGCCGACGTAAACAGAGTCTGTAAAAACTGTCTCTCTGTCTCGGATGTTCCCTTTATATAAGCTCCATCCAAATTTCTAGAACACTACAAAGGATTCCGACAGACATTTCTCAACCTTTACAATACTTAAACAATTAAAACATATTAAAAACAATACATAATCATTTAAAATAATTACAAAATTGTCATAAATTGAAATTAAAGATACTTAAAAACAAAATTATCCACAGAAATCATTTTAAACTGTAGCAAATTGTCCTTTAGATATCATAACATGCATTAACACTTGGAATTACAAACATTTAAGCAATTCTCTTGCACAATTCTGTCCTTAAACATATTAAATGGCCTCTAAGTAATTTCTTTTAATAAAACAAAGTCTATATACATTGATTTACAGTAAATTGCAAAACAAACATACAACGTCATATTCAACCAAACTCTAACTTATTATAAATGCTTCATAAAATACAATTCCATTTATGTTTAGGTTTAAGGGTTGTTACACTATCCAAGCCTCCATTTGTTCCACCATTCTCTTAGTCACTATAAATTTCCCATTTTGCATGATGTCATCAATCATTTTCTTTCTTTGCCGACCTCTACTTTTCCCTCCATTTACAATCCCCTCCAGAGCTATTTTAAGCAGGCATTCATTCCTCAACACATGACCAATCTAGTTCCTTTTTTCTGTTCCTTATTGTTTTTATAAGGGACCTTTCCTCTCCTACTCGTTCCAGCACTTCAGCATTCCTTACTTTGTCTTTGCAACTTTATTTTCTCCAACCTCCTCCATATACACATTTTAAACGCTTCCAACCACTTTAGATCTTCTTTATGTAGCATCCATGTTTCTGCCCCATACAATCCTACACTCCGTACAAAACATTTAACTAGTTTTTTCCTCACGTTTTTATCCAGCCTTCTACATAATAAATTTTTCTTTCTATTGAAAGCTTCCTTTCTCATTGCTATTCTAGTTTTCACCTCCTTCTTGCAACTCATATCACCACTCACAATTTACTCCTGAAATATTTGAAGGAGTCCACTTGTTCACTTATTTCTCCTTGTAGTATTTTCATCATTTCTTTCTTACTCCTCCCAACCATCATACATTTAGATTTATTCTTATTGATTCTCATTGTGAATTCCTTACACCCTTTGTCTAATGCCTGTAATATTCTTGTGAGTACCTTGACACTTTCCGCAAACAAAGCCATGTCATCAGCAATCCTTATGCAGCTAATCCTAAATCCATCCAGGCATACACCTCCCTTTCCCCTTAAACTACTTTTTATAATTTCCTCCAAATATATCTTAAATAATATGGGTGACAAACAAAATCCCTGTCTTACACCTCTTCAAATCTTTCCCTCTTCTGTAAGATCACTTCCCCCTCTCACTCCTTGTCGATGTATAATCTACTTACTAACCTTCTTTCCTACCAGTCAATGCCTTTATTTTTTAGAATATCCATTAATGCACTCTATTAAAAGCCTTTTCCAGGTCTATGAAAACCATGTAACAACCTCTTTCCCTTTCAATGTATCTTTCACCTATTGTTTGTAACAAACCAATAGCGTCTTGTGTGCTCCTTCCTTTTTAAAATGCAAACTGTTCTTCAACAATTGGCATGGACAGTCTGCTGGATATTCATCTATTTAGCACTCTTAGTAAGCTTTGCATAAATAGCCCCACAATCAAAACTGGTATTTCAAAAACAGCAATAGATAATGTAATAACTAACTATGCAGATGATGATATATGACAAAGATATTACACACATTATTATCAGATCACTATGCACAAGAAATTAGTATTAAGAATGAAATAGAACATCAGGAAACTTGGCCTCTTGAAGAATATAGGCCCTACACTAAACAAAATATTGAATTGTTTATGAAGCTTTTAAGCAGTGAAACATGGACTGAAACATTTAATTCCTACACAACAGATGAAAAATATCACTCATTCATAAGTTAATTATTACAAAGACATAGCTTTCCAAAGAAAAAAGAAAACAATTAACACACAAAAAAATGGAATACAGAAGATTTTATACAATACAAGGAGAATATAAAATGGGTTAGTAGACTGTGTAGGGAAGGGTACAAATCACTGAAAAAAATGTCTGCTAAAATGTAAGAATGAATTGAAAAATAAGATTAATAAGGTAAAATCAGACAAAATTCTTAGCATACTACACAGAAGTGACAATAAACAAAGAGCATTATGCAAAATTATTAATAGGTAAAGGGGGGAAAAATCAGATTATGAAACAGGATCAAATCATTGAGCAGATTTTGTATAACGAGGATATAGTAGATGATTCTAGACAAATTACATGCATATTAAACTAACATTATTTAAATATAGCAGAAAAACTGACTAACAGTCAAAGACAATGAACAATGACTGCTCAGGCACTAAGGTGATCACAGCACTTCTTTTGCCAATTTACTTATATACACATCCCATTTTATATTCTGTTACACCCATAATACCAGAATTTGGTTTTAGTTATAATGTTTTTAAATCTCTCACATAAATGGCTCCTGGAATACTGTTTTCATTAACGAAATGGGTAAGACAAAAGTTCAGAAAGAGATTTTTCTTTATTCATTATTAAATTATTTTGATCAAACCAATTTTCCAATTTATTCACTGTTTCTTTTCCTCATCATCCTCAACAGTTTACAGCTACTGGCCAGGTCTGCTTCATGCACAACACTCTCCATTTCCTTCTTTCTTCCCACCACCTCTCAGTCACCACCTTGTTCCAGTCCTCTCCTTTCTTCCGTAGACACGTCTCCACTCCTTTCAGCCAGCCATCCAGCCTTTGGTATTCCTCTGGGTCATTTACCATGTATCCTAATTTTGTGGATTTTTCTTGGGATTCTCTGAACATCCATTCTCTTTACATGTCCATACCATCTCTGTCTGGTCATCTCTACCCTTTCCTGTAGGGGTTCTATTGTGCATCTAATCACTTAATTCCTTATTCTGTCCATTCTAGTAACTCCCATTTGCTTGCTTGTACTCTGCTGATGTCCCACTTCTTCATTGTCCATGTTTCAGCAGCTTAAGTCAAGATAGGCACATAGCATGTGTGACAGATTTTCTCTTGCTTCTCTGTGGACATCTATATTCCATATCAGGCTTCAAATGCTCTTTAGAAACGCCTCTGCTTGTCTTCCTCTTTCACTTATCTCGCCATAATTTCCTCCACATTCCTCTTATACATCCCCCAAGTACTTGAAACTGCTTACCTTCTTTATTTGTTCACCTGCTATCACAATTCCCTGGGTTATCCTATTCTTCTTTCTGGTTGTTACTATGTACTCACATTTCTTTACATAAAATTTCAGGCCACATTCCTCCACACTGTCTGTCTATACACCCAACTGTCACTGCACTTCCTCTTCATCACCTCCCCAGATCATCAGTTAATCCACAAAAACCATCACCTTCATGTTTTCTTCTCCCATCCTCACTGCCACCTTCTGCATTATATCATCCATGAATACAATAAAGAGTAGCAGTTTCAGAGCACTTCGTTGTTTTAGTCCATTCCTTTGTTTCATCCTATCTGTTCTTCCTTCCCCTATTTTCACATAGCTCACACTTCCTTGGTACAGTTCTATCACTCTCCTGGGTGGTTTCTTTCAGAACTGTTCTGTTCTCCAAAGCCTTCCATACCTTACTCCTGTGCACAGAATCATATGCTTTCTCAATATCGAGAAATACCAATAGTTGATCCTTTCTATACTCATAATGATTTTCCTGCAGCTGTCTCATAGCAAATATCAGGTCTACCATTGATATCTCTGATCTGAAGACATTCTTGCTCTTCCCTTAACCCTTTTTCCGCCCTGTCAAGTATCCTTTTTTCAATGATCTTTTCATACACTTTGGCACAGTGGCATGTCAGTGTAATCCCTCTATAGTTTTAAACTCTTTCCTGTTCCCTTTTTTCTGATCTTCAGGAGTTGCGCCCTGATTCCATATCTATCCCATCACACAATATAGCCACTGCTTTCCTATTACTCCCACTGCCCTTATCATATCCATGCTCACTTCAATGATGCCTGGTGCCTTCATCTTACCTAGAGCTGTTTCCACTTCTCCCAAATCCTTCTCTTTCTCTCCTACATGGCTGTTATTTTCCTGCCTCTCCTGAACAACTGTGCCTTCCTGTGACCAATCTGTGTTCAGTAAGGATTCAAAATGCTGATTTCACATCCTTTTTACACTTTCTGAGTTGTTTATTTCCTTTCCATCTTTATCCAACATGTTGACATTTTCTGTCTGCTCCTTTCTCTTCCTTTTTACCATTCCATATAGTACTTTCTTATTTCCTTTGCTATCTTCTTCCATCATGTTGGTCCATTTCTCCAGCCACTTCCTCCTTTCCTATTTTTTCGGCCTCCTTCTTTTTCTTCACATAGTCATCCCTTGTCTCCTTTCTCCTCTGATTGAACCATTCCCTAAAGACCTTATTCTTGAGTTCCACTGCTTTTTTTACTCTATCATTTCACCATGCTGTTTCTCTCCGCCGTTTAGTGTTACCAGTCCTACCACACACTTTTTCTGCTCCTTCAACTAATGTTGTTTTAAAATATTCCCACTCCTCTTCCACTGTCCCCATTTTCACTGTGGGTATTTTACTCCTTCCTGTTCTCTGGTATTCCTCTTCATTAATCTTCTCTTTTAATTTCCATATCCTTAATCTCCTATCCTGTCTTCGTGATTTTCTTCTCTCTGCCGCAATCCTGTGATCACTAGGGATCGGATCTTTAGGAAAAGTCATATTTTTTTCCTGCCTTCTTTTTGACCTGAAATGCAGAAATAAACACTGATTCGACGTTTCTGATTGTATTTAAATGTATTTTATATAGCCTATAAATGCATATTTGGGCCATTTTCCTAATTATTGTCATATTTCAGCAATTTTTATGGTCATATGGTCATATTTTGAGAAAAAAAACTGGTAATTTTTGATAGAAGTTGTAGATGAAAAGAAATTAAGATAATTATTCAGAGAAATATATTCCTGTTATACATTGGAGAAAGAAACAAAACTAATTGTAACTAAATTGTTCAGAATTCACCAGCCAAGAATTAAAGTTATAAATTATTCTCACTCTCTAAACGTTAATGTTCCGCCCGCTTTTTAAATTCGACTATGCAGCAGCAGCATGCCTGTGTCGAGCCGCGTGAATCAATGTCTCACTTCCGACGGTATCGTGGGAATTGAGTCCACTGCAGTGACCCACCGATGAGTTGAGAGGAATCAGTTGTCTTCCTATGATTCAGTACGGCGAAACTTCTGCTTAACGGGAAACCCGTCCCTACCTGGGTCAGGTATTCCCCACATACCAGACTCTCCGCGTCGAAACAAACACAAAGCCTTCAGCCACTCACGCACTGTCACCAATGCTTTTGAAAATAATCCTGAACCAGTGTTAAATCTGCAGTGGATCAGTGAGTACCGCCATGCCGAAAACAAAACTTTCTGAAAGTGTAAAGTTACGGAGTTACGTAAAGGAATTTGGAAAGGAGTATTTTCTGTAAATTATGTGAAACTAAAGTGAATGCAACAAAGCGATTTCATGTGCAGCAGCACTGCAATACATCAAGACACAAGAATAACGTAATACGGCATTCAACTCGGCAAAGCAAACAGCGACTTTTCTTGGATACATCTACAGCTTCGTTGTCTTCCAAATTATCAATTTTTTCTAAAGAACTCTGTGAAATGATGGTATCAACCAACATCCCACTTAATAAAGTGAACAATGAGCATTTCAAATCGTTCTTGGAGAAATACACAACACACACGATTCCAACCGAATCAACATTGAGGAAGAACTATTTACCGTCTTGTTATGAAAATGTATTGCAGACAATCAGAACTAAGATAGGCACCAATAAGATCTGGGTATCAATGGATGAAAGTACTGATGCTTGTGGGAGATACGTTGTAAATGTTATCGTTGGAACTCTACTTTCTGACAGACCGGGTGATATATTTTTACTGGACTGTGAAGCTCTTGAATCAGTAAACCATTCAACAATTGCCGTCCGTTTTGACAATGCTATGAAACTGTTATGGAGCGGTGAAGTTAAGCGAGAACATGTCTTACTATTTGTGACCGACGCTGCGCCATACATGGTAAAGGCTGGGAAATGTCTGAATATGTTGTATCCTTCGATGGTGCATTTAACCTGTCTCGCTCATGGATTACATAGAGTTGCCGAGGAAGTAAGACTAAATTTCCCTGATGTTGATAGGTTAATATCAAATGTAAAAAAGATTTTTGTTAAAGCTCCAATGAGAGTGGCAAAATTTAAAGAAGACGCACCTTCCATCCCTCTTCCACCACAACCAGTACTTACTCGTTGGGGCACATGGCTCGATGCAGTTAGCTATTACTGTGAATATTATGAAAACATACGGAAAATAGTTTCTAATTTTGATAGCAGTGAAGCATCTTCCATAAAAATTGTCTAAGAACTCTTTTCCAGTAATTTGTTCAGAAATTTGGCGTACATAAAGTCAAGTTTTTCAGGTATCACAACTGTGATTTCGCGTCTTGAAAAAATTGGTCTAGAACTGAATGAAAGTTTGGCGGTCGTTAAAAGTGTGGAAACCGAAATAGGCCAAGCAGGGGGCAGTGTGGCTAGTTTGCTGAAAAACAAATTCGATAAAGTGTTGTGTGGGAATAAAGGATATAAAACAATTTGTAAAATTAGTGAAATTTTACATGGTGGCGAATCTGTTTTGACTGAAGACGACCCACAATTAAATTGCAGTGACCTGACTCTGTTTAAGTATGCTCCCGTCACATCTTGCGATGTCTAACGAAGCTTCTCACACTACAAGACACTTTTAAGTGACAACCGGAGAAAATTCCTCTTCGAGAACTTGAAGATGCATGTGGTGATATACTGCAATGCTGGCATCAAACAAGAATAAAAAATGGTATGTACACTAATTCGCAACAAATGTATAGTAAATTTCCATTTTTAAAAGTAAAATTCTAGTAATCCATTCTTTTACAGGATCAAGAAAATAACTTTCAATAAAATTAATTTGCCAATCGTACAGTGAGTGCATAGAAGCAAATTATGCTGTCTACTTGAAAGCGACACAGCTACATAAAATAAATTATGTACATTTGAGCATTTCTAATGAATAAAAAATTTAATGTTTGGTCATATTTTGTCTCTTTTAGGTCTTATTTACCCATTTTTGAGGTCATATTTGCCTGCATATTTCGCGATTTTTTGGGTCCTAAAGATCCGAACCCTAGTGATCACTATCAAATGCCTCTGATGGTAATACCTTCACATCTGCCACATTCTTCTTCAATTCACCATTAAATATAAAGTAGTTCACAACTGACTTCCTCTGTCAATCGCTACTATACCATGTTACCTTGTGGCTCTGTTGCTTTTTCCACCAGCAATTTCATATTTTCAATCCATTTCATTTGCAGAAATCCAGCATTTTCCCTTCTTCATTTCTGCCACCCCATCCTTCTGTGCCTATTAATGCATCATATCCCTGCCTTTCTGTGCCTACCTGCATTCAGGTCTCCCATAAGTATAATATTTCCCCACTTAACTGTCTCTGCCACTCCTGCTCAAACTCCTCCTTCTCTTGGATTGGACAGCCTACTTGTGGAGCGTATACTTGAAGTACATCCAGGCTTCTCCCTTTGACCGCTATCTTAATCTTCATCATTCTTTCACTAATCGCTTCCTCTTTCAGCCCCTCTCCCACAACAACCCCTAATCCATTTGTTCTCCCTTCCTCATTTCCATTATTATTATTATTATTATTACTCCGTGATTCACTAAAAGTTAGTGGCAGTGGGTGAATTGCACCTATCCAAAATGGTAAAAATTAGGAAGGAATATATAGGATATGGCAGGAGCCCATAGGTTAATGTGAGGAACCATCCCAGCATTCGCCTGGAGTGATCCGGAAAAACCATGGAAAACCCAGATCAGGATCCATTATAATACAGTTGGGAACCATTTCTCAGTTCTCTCCTACCTTTTCCTTTCCACTTTGTCCCACCCAAACCCAAAAATATCCAACTTCCTTCTCTCCATCATGCCCACAATTTCATCTACTTTCTCAGTTAATGTTCGTATATTCAAGGATCCAAATCTTAAACCATTTCCACAGCCACATCTTTTGTCCATTGCTCCATTCTTTATGAAGCTCATTTTTGGGTGCGCAGACTTCCGCGGTCGTTGTCGATGTAATCTTGGTTATCCGGGTTGAGCGGCGTCAATTTGTCAAAACCTAACATTTCGGCAATCATATATAGGCGGCACCAGTTCCAGCCATGACAGTTCTCTGAAGAAGGCCACAAAATGATGGCCAAATGCTAGGATTTGACAAATCGAAGCGGTTCAACCCGGATAACCAAGATTACAAGCTCATTTTTGTTTTGCAAGTAGACTCTATCCACTACCGGCTTGCTAGGCCTGTCGTAGCTTCACCAGACATTGGCCACCATTTTTCAAGGTTCCTGTAGGGTCTTCACAGCTATTGTGTTGGTCCACACTAGGTCCCCACTGTACCTCACCCCCACAGGCAATCCCCTAATTTATGCCATTGCCCATCTCCCACCATGTGGAGGAGGGGTTGGTCTTTGGGAGATCTGTTTCTTTTCCTACTAATTTTAAAGTTTTAATGTTTGCTGAGATGAGTAAAATATTGATGTCTTGAAGTAGCAATACAGGTAGTATCTCTAATGTTTCTCAATTCATAACACATTTCTTATCACTAATTTGCTTATAAGCACATCCCATTTCATATTCCAAACCAGAAATTTTGTTTCAGTTATAATTTTTTGAACTTATTCCATAAAGCAGCAACTTGAATACTGTTTTTATTAACTGAATGAAATAGGCAAAAAATTCAGAAACACTGTTTTGTTTTTATTTAATATTAGAATATTTGAATCAAACCTGGTTTCCAACTTATTCATTGGTTCATTTGCTACTAATTCCAAATTTTTCATGCTTTTGGAAATGAGTAAAATAAGTGTGTTATCTCCAAATAGAACTCTATCTTTTGGATGAATATTTATAGTGAGATCATTTATGCAAATTAAAAACAAAATAGGTCCTAGAACTGAACCTTGTGGAACAGTATGCTCTCTCATTTCTCATTTCAGTTAAAATTTCCGAGGTATAATATTTCATGCTCTACAGATAAGCTGTGTTCGCAGTTGTAAGAACAGAGACTTTCCCGGCATAGGACCAATGCATTATAAACTTTTTCATTGCGAACATGGTTCCACTACATGTTGTAGAATATCTTTTGGCATTGTTGTTATCAATAGCGGCCTATCTCAAGCCGGTGTGGACCAATGCATATAAACTTCTTCGTTGCGAACATGATTCCATTGCATGTTGTAATACGTTTGAGAAGCTAATTAAAACATTGAATCCCAGTAAGAACTCAGGGCCAGATTAAGACAGCATGGGGCCTGTAGCAAATGAGAAGAAGAGGCCCTTGATTTTAAAACAAAAGATCACCCATCTAGACTAGGTGCGGGCCCCTCCCTAGGAGGCCGCGAGGCCCTCTAGAAGGCGCAAGGCCCGTAGCATTTGCTACCTCCTGCTACGTGGTTAATCCGGTACTGTGAGAACTCAGTTTCCAGAAGGACATTGGGGAAATGTTTGTTGATGGTTAACTTTTAACGGATAACTGTAACTTGCGTTAAATTTGCAAAAATGTAACGCTTTAATGATTATCGATGTTAACTTTTTGATTAGCTGATTAACTATTTATGAAGTTAACTTTTTGATTAACTGTGTCCAGCTATGACTACCATATTCAAGCAATGGGCTGACCAAAGTTTTGTCACAAAAATTCATTTACTTCTCTCTTACATCCTCTCATCACTCTCTCTAACAAGTGCAAATTTAATTTGAAACCTTTTCCTACACCATGACCATTGTGTCCCTGCCCAGAAGAGGTGATTAGATATTAACCAATTAATAATAAATTAGATGATCCATGCGAAAAAATTCTGTGAATCCCTTGAATAGTATGATTGGTGCCTTGTAATAGAGGAAAGAAGAACCACCTCATTGTTATCAATTATTTATTTGTTTAGTGTAATAGGTACACAGCAAAAGTTGATTCCATTGAAGCAGTATATTAACATCTCTGATATGTGCTGCTGCTGTCTAGTGGACTGACTGTGAACTGTCTCAGATGTGTGACTTTCACAATTACCTTTGTGCTTCAAATTCCAAAAATTTCATTCTTAATTTATAATGTTGACTTGATGGATACCTTAATCTTTTAAATGATATTTCATTTACCTATTTCAGTTTAATATTGGGGGAGAAAAATTGATATAACAAAACAAAAAAGTTTAAGGGTAAAAATTTTTTAAAAAAAGCTGTCTTCAAATACGATGTAGCCAAAGAGAAGATCTTAATAATAACTTAATTTTTTGACTGCGGTTAATATCATGGAGATAAAAAAACTTGAAATAAAAAAAACTTTTATGGAAAAAATGATTCTTTTGCCCTTTAAGGGTCAAATTCCTTTCTTAAAATATAACGTGACCAATGATACCTCATTTATCTATATTGGCTAGATATCAAGAGAGATACATGGCTCATGACACAAACATTTGCTATAAAAATATTAATACATTTGCCCTTTAAGGGTCGATTCCTTTCTTGCTGTATAATGTCACCAAAGCAGAGATCTTTAAAATGATACTTTATTTATCGATTTTGGTATGGTATCTAAGGAGATAAATGGCTTGACACAAAAAAACTGTATGTTACAAATATGGATATTTTTGCCCTTTTAAGAGTCAAGTTTTAAAAAAAATACTTTCTTAAAATATGATGTGACCAAACTGGATACTTTAATCTTTAAAATTATAATTCATTTATCAGTTGGTTAGGTATCAATGAAGATAATGGCTTGTGAAAACAGCAACAACAAAAAAAACAAAGAAAATCACATTTAGAAACAATATATATGATACTCTTAACAAAATTATATACAATGCAAGTGAGTTGTATGGGGAGAAAAAAATATTAAGTTGGCAAATTATGGCTATAAACCATAATACACCTGCAAATGCAGGCTTTCTGGGCGAATAAAGACACCATAATCTTCTAGTGTTATTCAAGCCGGATTTTATTATAAAGAACAAGCTTTCGGCTACATAGCTCAGTCGCCTTCTTTCAGGTCGATTATGTAACGTTGATCTTGCCTTTGCTGGATTACCCAGGCTTTACTGCTGTCGCCTTATCAACGCATGATGCTCGCCGTTCCCGCTTCACTGTGATTGGTTGAGGCGGCGGCCACCCATCCAAGTGTTGACCACTGCTTACGTTGCTTAAACTGCCGGTTCTAGCGTGGCGGTCACCCATCAAGTTCTCACCACACTCAGCATTGCTTAACTGCAGAATCTAGCTGTTGTGGCATGCAACCAATAGGTACCACAGTTAGGAAGTAGTCAAGTCCCCACCCTGATTGGTCGATTGGGTCCCTCTCACTTAGCTGGCCACACTCCACCAGATCACCGGCAACCAGGAAACGTGACCCACAAAGTATAGATAACCCTGGTTTCCAAGCGTTGCTCAGCAAATAGCCCATGTTACCGTTAACCAGGTTGTTTATGTAACCGTATTCTCTATTGCTTCTTTAACCACGGACTCCCAAAAGAACGAACATTTTGTCAGCACACTTGACGTTGTCAAAATCCATTCTGTGGCCATTTTCAATTACATGTTGGCAACAGCAGATTTCTCCATCTGAAAAAGCTGAAATGTAGCATTGATGTTCCACCACACAGACCTTGATTGGTGTGACGGTCTGTCCAATGTAAGATTTCGCACATTCACACTGTATACTATAAACCCCAGGCGTCTTCAGCTCCAAGTCGTCCTTCACAGAACGTAACAGGTCACGTATTTTGGCAGGGAGGATGAAATATGCTCTTAATACCATGTCGACCTAGTATCCTGCCTATTCTCCCGGATATGTTACCAGCAAATGGGATAAATGACAGATCTTTATACCGTTCTTTAGGTTCCATTGCCTGTTTGTTTGGCATTTTTTGTAGTGCCCTATCTATTTGTCGGTTACAATATCCATTTCTCCTAAACGTAATACTGGTGATGTTCCAGATTCCGTCGGCAGACTGTCAACATCAGAGATTTCTTTCGCTCTATGCACCAGCGTATACAATACCTCATTTATCTGAGCCGGGTGGTGGCAGCTTTCAGCACGTAAGTAACGGTCTGTATGAGTAGGTTTTCTATACACACTATGAGAAAGAGTCCCATCTGGTTTTTGCTGAATGAGAATGTCAAAAAAAGGCAAGCTACCATTCTCTTTCAGTTCCATCGTGAAACGTATGTTTGGGTGAATCCCATTGAGATGGTCTAGAAATTCGTGTAGACTGCTGATCCCATGGGGCCAAACTACAAATGTATCGTCCATATAACGGAAGAAACATGCCGGCTTAAGAACAGACCCTTTCTATTGCTATATTCTCAAAATGTTCCATAAACAGATCGTCCACAACAGGAGACAATGGTGACCCCATTGCCACACCATCCGTCTGTTCATAGAAATCTCCGCCGTAGGTAAAGTAAGTGGATGTAAGGAACAGCTCAAAAAGATCAACAATGCTAGATTCAAAGAGATTCTGTAGCAGCTGCAAAGTGATTGATCCACAAACAGAAATACAGGGGGATATGAAGAAATCTACTAAGTTGAATCAATTTCTTCTTGAAACAGAAAATTTCAAGTAGGAAAAAGCCAAGCTTTTTCCATACTGAGTGATGTCACCAGTACAGTCACACAAGAATCATTTTACACCACATACCATTGAACAAACAAAGGGATATATATTGGTAATGAGGCATGGAAAGATATTGGTGTAAGAATTGAAAGTAATGCATGGAAGGGAAAAGATGACCATTACCACAAGCTGGTACTCAATTTCAGGCTCAAGGGTGCAGGAAGATTCTCTGTTTTAGGTAAGGGTGTCAGGGATTGGAATAAGTTACCAAGAAAATTGATTAATAAGTGCCAAAAATGTTAAAAGTTAAAATTTGTGAAGGGTAAATGTTGGTGGATGCAGGAAAGGGGGAAGATGGGTGTTTAGGGAAATTGCCACTGGATCATGTGCTCCATTGCAATTTAATTTAATTTAATATACTTAGGACTGTATAGCCTGCATAGACAACATATAGATGTTGGAAACCCCATTAAATTCTAAGTAGATCTATCTAAAACTGTATGATGGAGAAAACATGTAAACCCACAAAATGTTAAATATCACACATTAGCAAGAAGAACCCACCATTGTGGTATACACTTGAAGATAAAGTATTGGTACAGATGGAGTCACAAATTGCTTTAGTATCATGATAAACAGTAGACTCCAGTGGGATAAACATACTGACATAGCCCTGTACCAACTTTGGAAGGCTTTCTCATCTTTAAAACTAGGTATATTTAAACCAGAATACAGTTTCCACAAATTGCCAGTAGTTGAATATGGTGCAAACATGTATAAAAAGTACATTTGGTGCTTTGAACAAGTACAATAACACATTACAAACCACCAACATGACTGGAAGACTCAATATGACCACTTTGTGCAAAGAAGACAAAAAAGGGGGGGGGGGGGAAAAGGAGATGGAACTAAACCTACAAAAGCCTCAGCAGACTCTGCCATGCAGTTAACTTTAAATACATTATTTATACACTTTGAATATGCCCATTTTGAGAGGACATAACCCTATAATTAGGGGAGAACAATGCTGATGAGATCAAAGATTATTCTTAACAAATATAATAATTTATGTATGAAATCAATTACTGCAGCCAGTAATAACTTTTACAATTGTAAACACAATGAAAAAACCCTTGATTATTTCTATAATACACAGAAGTAAAATGTAGAAATATGTAGTTACAGACAAAATCAATTTAACTGTTGCCAGGCATATAAGCATTTTAAAAATGTACTCAACAAATGCAGACATTATGATGTCCTAATTAATCCTAATTTACTGCCTTGTTATGCATATGGAATATTTATGGATCAACAAACCTGTTTGCCATCATCTTCATAGAAATGTGTCAGATTATCTATTACTTGTGTGTCAGTCAAATCCTCGTATGGCTGCTCTCGAGCAAATGTGAGTATTTCCCATAAAGTAACAGCAAAAGACCAAACATCACTTTTGGATGTAAACTTTCCCTAAAATAGACAAGTTTTGCAGTTTCAAACCAACAAAAAACCATAAGAGTTTCAGTCAGCATTGAGAATTTATAAAATGCTCTCGGGTAACTAGCTGAATTAATGAAGTGTGATCACACAATATTTTGATGATCACATTTGTAATCACCATCTTCACAGATGAATGTGATCAATGAAATATCATGTGATAACACTTCGTTAACTAGGTTACTTACCCGAGAGCATTTTATTAACAAAAAAGACTTACGAATATCATTTTATAAATTCTCAGTGTTAAAAATGCATAGATTAAACTTATGCAATAATTTAAAAAGCAAACGAAATAGAGAATATTAAAAATTAATGATATTGGGAGCCCAACTACCTTTATCATCAATTAATATTGAGTCATAAAAACTTTAGTAAAGCATTGTCAGAAACATATTTCATTAAAGAAATTACAAAGTAAGGACATTATCATCAGCAAATAAGAGAGTTAAACAATATTTCAAATAAATAAATAATGAACAGTTTAAAGATCTGAAGATTTTTTAAAAAAAGAGAGGGAAGAAAACAAAAAAGTTATAAATAAAAACTAATAAAATGCTTGAGTTATGATATAGAAATCAGTGTGAAATTATCAGTATAATGATAAAAAAATGAATATACATACAAGTAGTATACTTTCCCAAGCCATCCATCTGATAGGAAGCATGGCCCAGTCTTCAAGCTTGTAGTAATCAGCAGAGTATGGGCTACGACTCATACCAAAATATGAGACTTTTATGTGGTAATTCTTACCAACCAGGCAGTTTCTATGAAAATTCAATTATTAAAATATTACATAAATAATAAATATGAATGACTATTAACTTATCAATGTTCACCCAAAAATGTATTTTTTTTTTAAATTGCTTAAACTGTTGTTCCATTCTTAATAGTTGGAAATGTTCCAATCACTATGAAATAATGTTGTTGACTTTATTGGACATAATATGATACAGTTTTCACCATCACTATAACATATACTAAATGCAAGTCCTCTCATAATGTATTCTAATAAGAAAACTAAAAGAAATGTTGTTTTAAATTATTCATGATGACTTTCTTCATAATAGTTAAGTATTTCATTTCATAAATTTTTTGTTTTAAGTGCACAAAATGAAATTACACTGAGAAAGGCTGTTTAATTTTATTTCATACTAGCTGTTGTCCATAACAGAATATATATCTTATATAAGAATGCAATCTTTCTCGGTGTTTGGCAATATAAATATTGTTCTCGGGTGACTATCCGCGTTAAAGGTGTGCTGTAATTACACTTACAATTGCAAGTGTAATTACAACACATCTTTAACTCGGGTGAGTAAGTGTAATTACAACACACCTTTAACTCAGCTAGTCACCCGAGAACAATATTTATAATATATATCTTAATCTGGAGTCAACACACAGTCCAGAATGTCACAAATGCAATGTGATTGCTGTTTTCAGAAATGGGTTAAACAAATGAGGTGATAATTTGCAGTCACAGCAAAAAAGCACCATCAAGTGCCATATATAATTATTGGTAGAAAGTGCTAATAAAACAGTTTTATTTGTTAACAGGCCTTATCTACACCTCTAATGGAGGAGTCTGGCAGTATTTCAGTATAAGTGTAACTAAATAAAAATAATTTCGTGTGATTTTGAATTTGAATTTTTTGAATTTTCAATTGGATACTAACAAGTTGCTAAAAACATCTAAACTGCCCTTGTAATGCTACGAGCTAATTGGGATGTAAGGTTTAACGTGATTTCATCACCATGGAGCATGTCAATAGTGAGTATCAGTTTCAATTCTACAAAATATTACACTGTTTGCGTACTTGCTGGTATACGTGTGCATTACAACTGCAAGAAGTAACTTTAAATAAAAACTAATTTGATGAGCAAAACATGAAGAAGAGTTAGCCATTGAAATGGATGAAAAAGTTGTTTCCAGTCTTGGAGAGGTCTTAAAAATAGAATATGGAATGTCATGTCAAAAGAGATGGAATTGAAAATTGGAATACCATGGGGTAGTGTATTGAGGCCATTGACAAATTATTCTAATGAATAAATGTGTTAATGGTTTACACTCAGAAGTTAGGACAGTTGCATATATCATCTTAATAATAATTTCATGTGGCTTTATTGCCCAGAATATCCTTCAAGGGTTTCATGGGCCAAGTGAAAGAGTTTCCATTTTCCATTTGTGTGCCTCTGTCATAGCTAACTAACCTAACCCAATAATCCTACAGGGCCTAGGGGACCTACAGTTTAGCATGGAATCTGAACTATGGAAGTTTTCTGGCATATTTAACATTACACTGTACCAATGGTGAAGGTCATGTTAAGGGCATTTGAAATTCCCTACCGAGACAAGGATTTGAACTGGGGACCATTTGATCTTGTTTCAGTTGCCTTAACCACTGAGTCACAAGATTGCTCTACAGTTGTCATGCACTCCATCACAATTAAATTAAATGTTTATTTAATAGAGCAGCATTGGCATTTGGTGGAATGAGCTATAAAGTTGTGGTTAATAAGGTGAAAGTTGCTGGGGTAAAGAAGGATGTATTTTTCTAAGAATTTTCATACGTAAGATGTAGGATGGAATATGTAAGGTAGGAATTGCAACAACAGTTAATGTGAAAGTGTGGCATCCTCAGAAAAGGGGGGGGGGGGAGCATTCAACAGCTCTCAAATTTAGATTTAAAAGCATGTGGTTTAAAAAATTTAAATAAGGAGAATATATTGTCCTCATTTTCATAGATACATTCATCACAAAAAACAAACCTGTAACAATATTTTTTGCACACAGTATATGTGGAAAGGAACAGGATAATACCACATTATATTTCCCTAGTGAAACATAGTACAGCTTTCCACACCGAAGAATCCAGAGATAAAACTTCCCATCATGGGGATATCCAGGAAGGGAATACATTGAGAGGGAATACATTTAAAAAAAAAAAAAAAGTAAGGTATGATAAAAGTAAGGAAAGGATTATTACAGGCAGGAAAACTATGAAGAGCCGTAGACAGGAGAGCATTGAGTGCAACCTTGTGAAAACCCGCATTAGAGCAGAACACTGAAGACGAAGAGATGACACACAATATGCAATACAGAGGCTGAATAAGCTTAGGAGGACAAAGCGTTTTGGTCCAGTTAGTGGCCAGAATGAAAGATTATAAAACTAAAGAGTAAAGTAGCAATGAGAGTGTTAAAGTGGATAGATTTAAAAAGTTTTAGAAGAGTGGTATGAAGGGAGTAATAAGACAGTCTTTGAAGTGCCAAGACTTGTAATAGGACAAAAGAAGTCACAAAGTGATATTGATTGAGTGATTGGCAAGTTTTGTGTGGTAAAGCGATTGTTCATCTTGTCTCTTTAGTACTAAGAAGGTATTCAAAATGTTTGGTTAGCAAAGCCTTGTCCTTGAAACAGTCATGTGTCTTAGTGGTAAGTGTCAATGGAGGGAAAAATATGTTTTCCTGTGGAGATTTGAAATGACACGAAAAAGACTTGTGGACTATGAAGCTCAATGTTGGATCAGTGTTAATGTCTGAGAACGAATATTGTTATATGGTATAAGTGAAGGTGTCAACCCATTCCATCATGTTACTGCAAACTGTGAATGAAGTCCAATTGTCTTGTTTATTGAATGTGAAATACAGTTTTGGTGCAAAACTCTAAAAGTTAATTGGAATAAAATTTTTGGCTCTAAAGAATTCACCACAACCTTTGAATTTTTATATACTAATGTACAAAAGAACGTGTTTGTTAGTGTGTTGAAATCTTTTTCCCTAAGTACAAGGATGGTGACTATTTAAGTTTCCTTTACTGAAGTTAAAACTGTGTTAAATGATAGAACATTTGGTAATGGCAAACTTATTCCACACATGGACAACAATGAGTACATTATCATTGTACCAAGCAGCCAAGACAACTCTAAGTTTGTGAAACTTCCTAAAATCTTTCACTTCTTAATGACATTGTAATATATCTCAACATGACAAGTCAGCATGACTTCACAACAACTATTTCAATGACTGCACCCTCCATTTTCATCTTCAGTTGAAATATGAACAAGCCAGAAAACCTGAAGTTCATAGTTTGCCAATAGTGTGTTGTTGATTGACTGATATGGTGTTGCTATGTCACACAGTAGCAGTCTCATTTATCATTTTAACTATTCAGGGTACAAAATATGGAACATTCATCATGCCCTACTCATTAACTTGCATACAAGCAGCACTAAGTTGAAAACACTAGCCTAATTTAAAAATCAGATGTGAGTTGAATTTCAACCATTTCTGAAAGAACATAGTCCAAAAGCTTCTGATATCTGCATGCACTCTAGTCAATTCAATGTTGAAGTCATATCCTAGTTATAGATTACCTACTGTCATCACATATTTATCATTTTGTACAAGGTGAACATATAGGGCCCCAAACAACATTGTTTGGAACGTGCCAAAAGAGCACAAATCTGCAGCCATGGAACATAGACTAGAACTAGGACATGACTTCAACTTCGAATTGATGAGGGTGCTGCCACATACCAGATGCCTTTGGGATATACTTCCAGAAGCAGTTAAAATTTTCCTCGCATTTGATCTTCTAAATTGGTATTGTGGCTTCCAAATTACGGATTTTTAGATGCCAGTTATTAAGCTTGCTCATTCCTGTGTTTTGTAGACTACTGGATGCTAATTAACATCTGAAACTATTGTTAAGTGATGTAACAACAACTGCCATTGCTATGCCAATCAATCAACAATGCACTCTTGGGAAGCTATAAACTTCAGGTTTTCTGTCTTCTTCATAATTCTTCTGAAGATGACAGCAGAGAGTACGGACAATGAAATATTATCTGTAAACTACATTTTTACTCAATTAATTTCCAATGAAGAATACACTAATCTACAATGCAAAGAAAAACTTCATTCATCATTTATATCATATATGGGCAACCCCCAGCCCCCGGGCCGGATCCGGCCCTCCAGCAGCTTCAATCCGGCCCGCGAGAGATTCAGAAATTTCAAATAAGCTTCAAACTCAAGTCTCTCATTAATTTTCATTTGATTTTTCTACCTGTTTTTGTTAATTTGCTTTTTGTATGTTTGATTATGCTATTGTAATTCTAATAAACAAAAAAATGTGTGCATTTTTATCGCCTTTTCATTCACTACTTCCTACTTATTTCTTACCTACGGCCCGCGATTTCTTACCTACGGCCCGCGGCTTGATTAAGTCCCGAAGTTACGCCCTCAGCTAAGCAAAGGTTGCCCATACCTGATTTATATAGTGCTGGGATTAGATTAAAAAAAAAAAATAACAACCCAGAATAATGCCAAACAATATTTGAGATCTGGAGAATATAGAATACTGTCTTAAATAATCAGTAAATAAGCTACCTTCAGTTCAATGGTATGTGATTTATAACGTAAATAAAAACATGAAATTGGTTGAAATGTTGAATTAAACTGATGGGATTAGAAAGTAATGGCCCTCCAATCACATTAGTAATAACATGCTAATTTCACAAGAAACATATCGAGAAACTGAGAAAGAAAGTAATATATATGAAGGTCAGGAAAATAAGATTGCTTACACCAGGAGATGAAAAAGAATGAAATACAGCTGGGGAGGGAAGCAGACCCAACAGGCTGTTAGAAAAGTAACTGCAAATCAATGATTAGGTAGGTATATAGTAATGTAGCATATTGTTAAGGTATTATTATTATTATTATTGCAAGGAAAGGGAAAATGACTCATCACTCACCAAAGTTGAAGGCAGCGATGAGAGAAGAACATATATTACGAACACACAAATAAACTCAATATTTCAGTTATTAAACCTTATTCATGATGGAGAAAATGAGTCATGATGCTCGGGAGGTGTGCACACGCTGAGGGTTGCTACATGACTAGGTGGATTATCAATATGGCGGTGGGACTGAGATATTGTATATAAATATGTAAATCGCAGATGGTGGTACAACTAGTACTAGGCAAAAAATAAAGAGGGGGGGGGGGAATAAAGTAAATAAATATGGATGGATAAATTTTGAAAAATAAAATAAGGTAATTAGTTAAATGACAATAATGCTAATACTAATCCTACTAATAATGAGTGATGCGTCAAGGAAAGGAATTTTATCCGTAGTTGAGGCCGGGTGGGTGTCTGGTATCTAGGATGTTTTGGTAAGCAAGTTCCCATCTGCGAAGTTTTGAGGCGGCGGTAGTTTCGGGGAAAACTCTGATTGCTCTCATAGTGAAACAGTCATTGAAGTTGTTGGAGTTGTGGTAGTTAGCATGTTCTGGTATGGGAAGATATAAATTGCGGGTGTGAACTGGTTGTCTGTGGCCATTCATTCTGATCGAGAGTTGTTGTGTAGTCAGGCCTATGCAAGAACTTATTATTATTATTATTATTTATTGACAAGTAGCCTGTGGCTAATACATTTAACAAAATTATATGTACACTATATAATAACAAAAACAAAACAAACAAAAAAATACCACAATATAATAATTTTTACAAAGCCACACAGCTTTCCAGCCATGAACCCACTTTTTCTCTAAATCTTCCAACAGATACAGAATCCTTTATTTCTTGCAGTAATTTATTATATATAACTATTCCTTTATAAAAAAACAGCCTTTTGTGCCTTAACACCTTGTTTATGAGTCACATGAAAATGATTAACCTGTCTAGTCCCATAATTATGAACATCACAATTTTTTTGTACCAATCTGCTTAAATACTTGGGTAAGACATTATTTTGCAGTCTAAATATAAATGTTAACACATCTGTTACTTGTGCAATGGCGACAAGTTAGCTGGTATATGATGTGCGTAGTGGAACATGTGGCATGTCCAGTGGGTCTATTACAGGGAAAAGATCCATAAGGTGTTTTTGGAGAGTCAGATGGAGGGTATTTGTGCACCAAGATATTTTTGAGGTTAGGTGGTCTACTGAAACGTAGCATTATTGTCATTTAACTAATTACTTTATTTTATTTTTCAAAATTTATCCGTCCATATTTATTTACTTTATTCCCCCGTCCTTTTATTTTTTGTCTAGTACTAGTTGTACCACAATCTGCGATTTACATATTTATATACAATATCTCAGTCCCACCCCCATATTGATAATCCACCTAGTCATGTAGCAACCCTCGGCGTGGCACACCTCCCGAGCCTCATGACTCATTTTCTCCATCATGATTAAGGTTTAATAACCGAAATAATGAGTTTATTTGTGTGTTCGTAAAATATGTTCTTCTCTCATTGCTGCCATCAACTTTGGTGAGTGATGAGTCATTTTCCCTTTCCTTGCAATTATATTGCCTAAAGCAGTTTCCTTTTTCTTTAGTTTTATTATTATTATTGCTAATTTAATTGTGATAGAACATATGCTCCTGTGCATTTACCTTAGACATCTAGTTAACATTTTTCATTTTTTTTTATTATCTTATATAATTCGAGTGTTGAACTCCTCCCACATCTACTTTTGTGATTTACCAATTTTTAATGGCCATGTTATGTAATTTTAGTCACATGTTATGAGTAAAAATAACATAGAAGTGGTCTCTTCAAGCCAATCCCTTGATTGAGTTCTGGGAAACAATTCGATTGTGACAGGTATTATAATAACAATTACAATCCAATCCAGATACACCTAGTATATACAAACATAAATCAAATAAATTGTACTGAAGCTAAGCAATGAGTTGGAAAGTCTGGATCTTTCAATATAAGTTGTGTTGTAGTAACTCCGAAGTCAATCTGACATTATGAAGCACAGAATGGAATTCAGAGAACATGGAAGAAAATAAAACTAGGATAATTAAGAGAATAACATACCAGACAAAGGTATCCAAAAATTGTAAATTCAGGTAAAGGAAAACTGCAAAAATGATGTCAAATAGGAGATTACTTTAAGTTAGTACATAAACAAAAGTCCAAGATGTGACATACCACACAGTTTCTCAGCATTTGTATTATAATTAAGTGGGTCAACTTTTGACTGTGACACAATGCATGTATTAATGTGTATACTGTAGATGATTGGATTTTTTAGCAGCAGTGTTAGCAGAGGTTGTGGTAATGGTGAATTGCAGTGTGGATCAGAATGACAACTGACAGTCTATATTACAGCATAAGGAATTTAATTTTTAACAATAATGTAAGTTCCTTTCACGAGTGCTAAATTACTGATGTAATTACTTCATGCAGATAGTGACCTATCAGCTCAGATCAAATTATAGCTAATGTTACATGGTTCAAAATTGGGCAAATAAGATTTCTATATTTAATTGTAATTTTCTTTGCTTCTGTTTACACTTTTACTGATTTAATTAATTTAGATGCATGTAATTAATTCCAATTGTACTGCGATATAAAGTATTATTATTTATGTTGATGTCTTATAATTCTTTTATTCAAATTTTCCTTCCATCATAAGGTGGTGCTAGTACTTGAATGATGTTACAGTATAACCGTAAGTTTTTTTTTTTTACCTATAATGGAGTATGTGACCTGTGATTGTGATTGTGTCTTTTATGTGTGTTACAGTATCTCTGCCACAGATGGTATAAGTTCTGTACAACAGGAAAAGTATGTGGACATGTTTTTCAACCAATGGAATACATCTTCATTTGAAATTGCATCAAAACTAGCAGGTTGCCAAACATAATTAATAGAGGTTTCATTTTTATCCATATAAACTAAGGAATCCTAAACAAAGACAAGTAAAGTAAATTCATCACTTGCCAAGATTGGCGGCATGAGGTCTGCAAGAGATAATATGAACACAATTTTCAAATTGCACATGACAAAAAACAAGCATGTCATGTCTGCATAATGTATGTAAGGGATTCATGTATTGAAATAAATCATCAAGGGATATGATGGTCACTTTAGCTTGAATAGAGAAAAAATATAAATTGAAAATTCTTTTGATGTAAAGGTTAGTTCCCACCAAGCCATGTGCTCAGCAACAAATAATAATCTATATCATACAATAAAGTTGTGTCAGCACATGAAATTTATTTTAAGAAAGATTAACTGTTCACTTTTAATAAAAGAGATGGCAACACAATAAAATGTGGAATTTTTCTTGGTTTGTCTATGAAATTGTGTATCACACAAAAATCAAAGGATGGATTTTAACAAAAGTGCATATAATGATAGATTATGTCATCTGGAAAGTCACAAAAGTCCTGATGATACAGAGTCCAAAACTGCAAATTCTGAAATTTTTGTCTGTCTGTCTGCAGATCACACAAAACCTAATGAACAGACTTCAACAAAAACTTATATAGTGACAGCTCATGTCACTGGGTAACATATGGGATATTTTTTATGCTGATTAATAACATAGTTATCCACGATATAGGGGCCCAAACTGCAAATTTTGAAATTTTTGTCCATGTGGGTGCACATATTTCAAATATTAATGAAAGAATTTCAATTAAACTTCACATACTAATAGCTTAAATCTTTTAACATATAATGTACTTTTTGTATACATTAATAATGTGTAGTTTTCTGTTATACAGAGAATAAAACCATAAATTTGTGACTCATCAACTAACATGCAAGATACTTTTTATACCAATCAGTATCATATTTAGTGCATGATACACTGGCAAAAATTGTAAATATTTCAATTTTTGTATGTGTTTGAAGAGATCAAGCAAAATCCTAACATTTCAACTAAACTATACATAATGATAGTTTATATCATGTTAATGAGGACTTATTTTATATTTTCATAAGAGATTGACATCCTGAGAAATAAAAAAATGATCCATTAATTTAATTGTTCCATCAAAGAATCATTCCACTTAGTATTGTCTGATGCAAGCAAACACCCAGTTGAAATCTTTGCTACAGTTAACCCCATATAGGCAGTGACAGTGTGTTTAAATATTAATTGTGTTATTTAATTAGAGACTTTGTATCATCATTTATATACATACAAAGTAAACAATCTCTCTGTGCACCCCTCACACAACCCCAATTCAAATATTTTTTACTAGGAAGATTTGTGAATAACACTGAAATTTGCCTGTAGGGTGTCCACAACCAAAAAATTTTCCAAATTATTGGCAGTTTGAAGTGGTGGTAAAAACAAATGATACACACAAATGTATTTAAAACATTTCCATACAGCCTAAATTTTAGAGAAGAGGGGGAGATCCAAGATAAAATGTGTTTAAAACAATTCCATACAACCTAAATTTTAGAGGAGAGGGGGAGATCAAGATAAAAGAATGTATCTGCTCCTCTGTTTTTTCCTTCATAATCAACATTTCTTTGAAAGTAAAAATTTCAAATTCCATGTAGACAAATTTGCAGATACAGATAGTTAATGATAGTAATTACAGTTTTACTTGTGTAATACAATCATATCTAGTGAAATTTTTGGGGATCTAATAAAATTAGTTATCAGTCAATAGCAAGATAACAATTTAGATTAATACAGCTATCATCAATATTTTTCAATATAAATATTGTAGCAAAAATGTATTGTAAATTTTATAGAAAATGGTATTATTGCATCCAAAAAGTAACTTTTTTCAGTTCACTAAAGAAAGCTAATTACTACCATTATAAACTTACTGTACAATAAAGTACCATTGAGTAGGTTATATTGGGAAAGGTGGTAGAAAGAGGTTTTACAGACTTGCATGTATTGGATAGGATTTTAATCAGATGTGTTAGAGAAGTGAGAGAGTCAGGATATGTAACATTAATCAGCCCTTGCTCAAGTACAGTTAGCTTTTATTGGACACACATAATAAATAAAACAATTAGGAATATTTATTTTGCAAATGTGTAGTGAACGCAGTTGTTCACTTGGCTGATAAGTTACATATTGTTAATTATGAAATGAGGACAGCAAGTTTCATGTTAAGAAACCAGACAGAGGCATCGACCGAGGATTTAGAGCGCTGACAGTAGGGAAAAAGTGCGCAATGGTCGAGCTAAGGAGGACAGATGACAGCATGGATTGGCCTCATCATTGGCTACCATTTGCCCCTCCACTTTAGGACCATAGTGGGAGGTGGTGTAAAAACCTCTGCATGGGTATCGGAGAGTGTCTTGTCTTGTCTTGTCTTCATCAATCAGTCGCAGCCAGCAAGTCGGAGCAGAGAGAACGCAGACGTCGAGCCGCCCCCCGACGGCCGTGGCCGCGGAGTGGCGTCACACACGAAGAAGACGGCAGCGCATAACAGGTTGGCTCTGCTGTAGGGTAAGGTTGGTCATGGAAAGCCATCGTTGAGTCATAGATAGGGAGCTAGGGTCTTCCACAATGTCTATAGCTTGGGTTACTGGTCTAGACAACCGCCCACAGTCGCAGAATCCCTTGCTGTCCTCAAAGTAAATGTCACACTCATGCAGTTATAATAATCAACCTATTTTCAGTATTCAGTTATGTCATAGCGTGATGCTGGAAGGTAGCGCAATAGCACCATACATTGTTAACAGTATTCAGCAGTAGTCTCAATGCATACCATTTGTATATTTTGTACAGCCATGAAAGTAAATGTTGTACGTAGTACATGTTTATGAAATCATTCATCCTGACGATCCTACCACGGATGTCTCCCTCTGATCCCAGATCGACTACTATGATCGATCCTTACCCATTCGCTCATTCCTCTCCTCGAATCTGGCCAAGTCTCCACTCGGCCTGCTGCCAGGTTCGCCATAGGTCCCTATAGGTTTACCGGTGTTCAGGTGGGGGCACTACATATGTACACTTATTATTAAGGTTTACTCTGAGAAAATCCCCTATCAAGTATCAAATGCTTCCAGAGAAGAAGAAAAAAATTAGTATAATTATGAAATGGGTACAAACTAGAGCCTCATGTAATCTTTTAGTCAGTAAGAAGCACATTCTACTACTGCATTGTGTATATATACTAGAAATTAGAACATTCATTAAAAAAATGGACACTTGGATATAAACCTCAAACAAACAGTGACATGCATGCATGTAATACTTAACAGGCACTAGATTTACATACATCACAAACCAATACTACCCTCTTTCAGAAAGGACCACTTCATACAGGAATCAGATTTATTAGCAATCAACCATGAAGGATCAAGTCAGTAAGAGAAAATAATAAATTCATTTCAAAAGTAAAATGGTACTTGCTCGACCACAGTTTCTACACTATTGATGATAAATAAGCTGTTACATGTTTATTTGTGACTGTATTTTTTTCTTCTGACAAAACATTTACATTACTATCTAGTAGGTAGAAATAATCATAGATTGTATATAATGATATTGTATGTGTTTGTGTGTCTGTCTGCATACAGACTATTGAGACTTATTCAATTTCATTTGTACTTTGTATACATGTATTGCTTAAGGACCAATAAATACGAGTGCTGGAGGGAGAGAAGTTTTTGGAAATTGCAATAGAAAACATTTGGTTATTGTGTAAAGAGTTGATTGGATGTTTACATTGAGTATATTAAGAAATAAGGAATTGGCACCAGTACATATGCTGCTTCACACTTAAATTAGATAGGCAATGAAGTCTGGAATTTTATAAAACATAAGAATGTGTGAAAATGAAGAGATGATTTTGACCAAAACTTAACAATTTAATTTCGAGCATATATGAGAGAAAAAACTTTTTATTTGTAAATAAGGAAATCAGGGATTTTAAAAATTATTGAGGGAGACACTAAATAATTTACCTTACACAGTGCAGAAAATAAAAGGTTTCTGAAACCAGTTTGTAATATATCTATAACCTTGCCAAAACCATTCAGAAGGAGGCCAGTTAGGATAATATATACAGTAAATAATTTTGAGAATGTTTTCTGGACAGTAAAGTATCCTTTAATGTTTCCAAAAACCAGTTTTGTGAAAGACGTAAGAATGGAGTTGAAATCATTTTCCATTGTATTTGGCTACATCCATTCTTCCTAAGGGAACTCACCACAATGATCAATTTAAAGTGTATTCCCTAGGCTTGAAAAAAATTAGTTTAAAAGTTATTACAATTACAGTTATGTGGTTAGGTGGTATAAAAAATGAAAGATTCATAATTGCTAATTAATATCAGACCTTTTGTCACAAGCTGTAGTCAGCACCCATAAGAATATCCTGACTATAAATCTGGTTAATTTGATAAATTATAAATACGATTTTTATTTAGGAAAAGAAAAGTAAAATCCAGATTAAAGGAGTTAAAAGAATAAAATTAATTTCAGAAGGTAGATAAAATCAAGTTGGTTAAAATCAGGCTGTTGGTTCTATATAAAATTCAAGATTTCAATAAGAAAAATAAGATTTACAATTTTTATTGTCCAAGGTGTTGATTGTTGCACACTAAAAATAATGTGATAGAATTAATTATTAATCCAGTAGAAATATTGTTATAAAACAAGATGTTAAAACATTTAGAAAAGGTTCTATAAAGACACATGGGTTACTTACAGTTTAAAGGATGGGGTGATTAATTAAATATTGAATTTTGAAATTTTAAGCTGATGTCAGAGGTCTAGATGAACTGATAAATAGAAGTTAGCCATCATTAGATTTGGTCAGTCTCTCTCCATATTTACATTAGGCAATGCAGTATCATGCAGGGCCAGTGTTTTGCCAGATTTTAACAAGTCCATGGGTAGTGTGGGAAGCAATGTTTCTGTAAGGACATGTTTTTGTTAGCTTGTGGTGCTGCAATGTAGGTTGAAACTCAGTCTGTAAGAACAACTTCATCCTAACTGTGGGGGAGTAGGATGAAAGCTTGCTGTGAATGTGCCTGTATTGTATTCAAATGTAATCTCTGATACCAAAAACTGTAAATTGGCTTTTAGCAGAATATAAACTTTCACCATTGAGATATGATCAGCAATGTGGCAGCCATAAAACTAAATCTAATAGGTACTAGAGGTGCCGGTCACAACTCAGTTTAGTTCATGCAGTGAGTGTATCATGCATGCTTTACAAGTTGATGTGAAGGAGAATTGCCAGCAGGGCATAAGCTTTATTACAATTAATAATAATAATGAAAGGAGGAAAGGGATACAGGGGAAAAAATAGAATCATATTAAATTTTTACTGACCTCGTTGCTAGGTCACGGTGCACAATTTTCATAGATTCAAGATACTTCATTGCTGATGCTATTTGTGTAGCCATATAAATCAAGCATCCAAAACTGTAAAAACATAAAATGATAAAAAATATAAAAAAAATATGAATTGCAACTTTGTCATATATGCCTATTCAGCAAGCTGTACTGCATCATTTATTTTTATTTATTTATTTATCAATCTTGTTTCATGGATCCCTGCTGAGGAAGGACCTCTGGGATGTGAAACATGTTATGGTTAATACACATACATACAATAAGTGTCATAATCATAGTAAAAACAATTATACGTTCCAAAGACAAATAAAGAGAATTACAATAAACAATTTTTACAACTGAATTTTGCAAAAGTCATATTGAATACAATTAATTAATTTGTTCAAATTCTTGAATGGATTAGAAGGAGTTGCCAATAAGATAATCTCTCAGTTTTTCTTTAAATATATCTTTATTATCTGCAAACTGTTTTATACTCTTGGGAAGTTTATTAAACAGATGTATACCAGAATAATTAACTACTCTTTGTACTAATGACAGAGATGTTTGTGTTTTGTGCAAGTTACTTCTGTTTCTTGTATTGAAATTGTGTACCTGTGAATTTGAAGCAAACAGGTAATAATGATCTATGACAAAACACATGAAAGAATTTATATACTCAGAAGTCATTGTAAGAATATTGAGTTTTTTAAAAAAGTTGTCTGCAAGAAGTTCTTGGTTTTACCTTACACAACATATGTCTAACAGATGGAAATACTAGTAAATTATTTCAAATGTGTTTAAAATTTATACCTCATTAGGGTTACCAGATGTCCTCTTTTACCCGGACATGTCCTCTTTTTTGGACCGTAAAAATGGTCCGGGCGGGTTTTGAGAAAAATCAAGGAATGTTCTCTTTTTTTAGTTCCGTTTTACTACTGCCTGAACTTGAAAGTGTGGGAATAAAACTCTCCCATCTGTCAAAATGGTAAACCCTAAAGAATTTAACCTTTATGCCAACAATGTGATATTTTATCTAAACTTTTCCTTTTTCTGTCTCGGCACTGTGTCAAGATATAGTTACGATTTCTGAGAAATAGGTGGCGAGGCAATTATCGTGAAATACGAGTTGCGGGGTGGCCGGTGAAGAACATTATGTATGCAACAATGCAAAGTACTTCGGTAGTCAGCTCAGCTTCTAGAATCATTGTTTTCAACTGCTTTACTGTTAGCTGCATTTTGGTTGTTGTGAAGTGTTTTACTGTTCAAGTGAAATCATGCCAAAACGCAAATGTGTCTTCAGTGACGAATTACAAAAACGATTTCCTGACTTCAGACCGGGAAGAATTAGCTCAGAGGCAGAATGTCTTATCTGCCCATCAGGAACATGTGTTTCAGTTGCTAATAAAGGTAAGATAACCATGGGACCGATTTTACGTAAATATCGTATGACACTGGAAATTTGCGTGTAATAGCTCAGATTTTCTTACACTGAATAACGTATAACACGCACAATTATTCATTTGCAGGGGGGCTAGACCTAGAAGCTCACAAAAACACTGAAAAACACAAAACGCGGATACGTACTGCAGCATCTTCATCCAAAGTTGACGATTTTTTTGCAAAAAAGGATTCCAAAATTAATGATCTGGTCCATGCAGCTGAAGGCACCCTATCTTTTCACACAGTCAAGCATCATCAAAGTTTTAAATCAATGGACTGTACTGGAAAACTGCAGAAAGTGTTATTTACAGACTCAAATATAGCGAAACAAATGTCATGTGCTCGTACTAAAACAGAAGCCATTCTTAATTCTGTATTGTCACCTCATTCTGTTAATGCTTCTATTGACGCTTTGGAGTGTATTTCATGTTTTGGTGTTGCAACAGACGGCAGTAACCATGGTTCTGTGAAACTGTTTCCAATTCTAATTCAATACTATGACTTTAAATCTGGGGGAATTCAAACAAAAGTGATAGAACTTAAAAGTAGTCCAAATGAAAAATCTGAAACGATTGCATCTTACATATGTGATACTCTTAGAAGTAGAGGTATTAATAATAAATGTGTTGCTTTTTCTGGGGACAATACAAATACAAATTTTGGTGGGAATAGTGGACTTGGTAAGAGGTCGGGAAATAATGTTTTCGCCCATCTGATAAACAATTTAAATGATAGATAAGTAGGATTAGGCTGCCCTGCTCATGTTTTACATAACTGCATTCAACATGGTATTGATGCAGGACTCACATTAGATGTTGATTCCATAGTATTAAAAATATTTAATTATTTTTCTGTGTACACAGTACGTATTGAAAGTCTTAAGGACTTTTGTGATTTTGTAGATGTACAATATAGGGAAATATTGTGTCATTCTAAGAGTAGGTGGCTGTCCCTTTTTCCTTGCATTACGAGGCTAATTGAGATGTATCCAGCACTGAAATCATATTTCAGTTCTCAGGGTGAAATTCCAATTCTGATTAAAATGTTTTTCCAAAATGAGCTTAGTGAAGCACGATTATGGTTTGTTCATTCTCTTATGTCATTATTTCAACATAATATTTTGGCCCTAGAAAAATAGAAAAATTCACTGGTAGAAATGATACATATTCTTGAGGGTGTGTTGAATGCTCTTCAGGAAAGAAAAATCCAGAATTTTAAATCTTTAAAACTAAAAGAAATTTTGAGAAAAAACGGGATGAAGGTTATGGTTCTAAATGTGATATGCTAGAAGGAGAAATAGCACATGTTTATGATGCAATAATTACGTATCTTAAGAAATGGTTGGTTCAGTATCAAGAGTTTTTGGTATTTAAATGGAAGAATTCTCCAAATTGGGGAGATGTGGAACAAACAATTTTGAACCTAAATGAAAAACTTAATATTAAAATAGATGATGTAAAGTGCTTTGATCAGTTTTACAACTTTCAGAAATTTTTGACAAACCAGGCTAACGTTAATACAGATCAGTTGTCAAATGATATCTGGTGTAAATATTTCCGAGAGTCAAAGAATGGTGCTTGTTTCTCAGAACTACTAAAAATTGCGGAGTTTTTCTTTGCTATTCCCAGCCACAATGCTAGTGTAGAAAGGATTTTTTCATTAGCAAACAGTCAGTGGACCAAAGATAGAAATAGACTCAGTGTTGAGTCTGTTAAGGGAATTATAAGTGTGCAATATAATTATAAGGATTTATCTTGTGTACAGTTTTATAATTATTTGTTGGAAAATAAGAAATTACTCTCAGAAATTGGTTCATCAAAGAAATATTTGAGTACTTCAGGGAATAATGATGAAGATGAGAAATGTACTAATGATGATTTTTTGTAGTTTATATTAAAATGTGCCACAAATTGTTCTAACGTTGCATGATTTAATAAAATGAAGTAATATACTACCTATTGTAGACGTTTCATTTGCAAAAAGTATAGTGAATTATATCTTAAATATTTTTATTTATTAAGTGTGTAGTTATAATTTATCCTAATGCAACATCCGTAAATGTTGAGAAACCCACAACACTTTTGCAGAATTTAGTATTAATCTAGAAATGTCCTCTTTTTTGAAGACCATCATCTGGTAACCCTATACCTCATATGACTATGCAACGTAACAGTTTAAGTGCATTGTAATGTACAAAACAAAATTGTTCAGTGTTATTAAACCATCTTATTTCTTAAATAGTGAATATTATCGATCTCAATCAGTGGTCACATAGAAACGCAACAAACAAGATTAAAGATGGCTCTGCTTGTTAACTATTTTAACTCAACCTGCATGTGTGTCTTGACCAGTGGCAGATCTAAGAAATTTCCGAGCCAGGGCAAAAACTGTGATATTGCCACCCATGCAAACATTTAGTTGCCATGACATAAATTTGAACCCTTCAAATACGATTTTGCCACCTCCCTGAATTTGCTGCCTGGGGCAAATGACCCAGTTGGCTCCCACTAGATCTGGCACTGGTCTTGACTGCTGAAAATTTTAAAAATCGAAAAGTATATTTCTATAATACAATATTTTTATTTAAACTTACCCAAATAACAGTTTTTTTAAAGAAAAACTTTAGTTTGAAACATCTCACACTGTACAAAGATAGAAGGAACTCAGATATGAGAAACAAAATGAGTGTATATAAAAAGTTATGGATAGCATGTTGATAAACACTAATAAAAAGAAAATTAAATATAAAAATGTGAATTACGGGTTGAGTGATGAAGTCATATAGATTAACACTTTTCAAATGAATTACTCCATTAATACAATGCCATTCATATTCACACCTCATATTTGCATGTCTCTTTATGATTTGCTAATGTATGGTCACATACATATTTAAAAGGAGATGATTATGACACTGGGGAATGGGTAGAAAAAAGGAAAGAGGGGAAGGTGTGAATGGAAGTACAAATAAATTGACAAAAAGGAATCACTGAATGATGCAATGGGATAGATGGCTGTGTTTAATGTCATTATGTTTTATAACGTGTTCTACTGCTTTTTTTTCATTATGACTTAGCTAGATGACAATGAGGTCATCTGAAATGGTAAAGGTCTTGAGACAAGGAAAAGGAAGGCATTTGGTGATGGAAGGTTGATAGAACCATCCCAGCATGTGCATGGAGTGGTTTCGGGAAACCATGGAAAACTGAAATCCGGATGGCTGGACAGGAATTTAAACCTGCATCCTCCCAGAGGCAAGGCCATTCAACTAACACATTTGTTCTACTGCTGAAGAAAATTCAAATTTTAACACCGTCCTGCCAACATCCATGGTAAGAGGTGGTTTGTTTCCATATCATAATATATAGCCAGTGGAATCATTCAACAAATTCTTAGTTACAAGCCATGATAAGAATCAATACTTTGTGTGATCCAGAAAGTTTCATTCACAAATAAATGATAGATTAGCCTCCAAGTGTCGTAGTTCAATTTGATCCACATTCTGCCTCTGCTATGGCTCAATCCACAGTTTTGTAAAGAATTTGAATCATGGACCATGCTGGCATACTCATATGAAAAAATAATCTGAATTTTTCTTCTATCCCATCCAGGATTTGAGCATGGTACTCCAAGTAATTTTATATGTATATGGCTTAACCAATAATAAACCAAAATGTTTAGCAAGTGTTTGAGAAAGGAGGCATGGAAATGCCAAAGGATAGGCAGATTTCAGTACAGTACATCTTGGCAAATTGGGAGGAAGGGAAGTAAGGAAATGTAGCTTGACCAGTAACAAAAAATGGCAATGCATAGAGAGCCAGTAGATGAGCTGTCTGCGTGGGATAGAAAAAACTGGGTTACTAATTAAAAAGAAATTACATTATACAAACAGGAAGGATTAATAGAGGAAGGGATGGAAGTTGTAACACTGGCCTAGCAATCAGGTGAATGTTTTTGGTGAGGAGGGCATGGGACTGTAAAAAGTAGAATATATAATACATATATGAAATGAATTACGCTGAGTACAGTAATAGAATGGAAAGGTGCAAGTATCCATGTAAAGATATCATCACGGAAGAAACTTATAAATATACCACACAGTGCCAGGAATATCACTTATAGTCACATGAGTTGTGTGAAAGGTTTTCTGATGTGATTAAGACATCACGAGATGAATTAACAGACTCTGAAAGCAAACTGGTAGTTGGAACTGAATGCATCAGGCATTCCATTTTGGAGGTTGTTTATGAATTCAACTTTCCATGATGCACATTGGCAAGAGTGTGCCTTGATATATAATTTCCAGGATTATCTTTTGCAACAGAAAACACAGTTGCTGAACACATCTACTTAATGACCTAAATAAGCAACATTTATGTCGAGGTGTCACTGTTGACAGGCAGGCAACACTGCTCCAAAGAAAATCAACATTCATTGTGAAAGGTACAAAGGTACTATGTGGACAGTGCAGCAAAATTTGATGTTAATTGGATATGGCACAGAAAAAAATGTGAGTGCCTCTACTAACAAAACCCCAAAGCCTCTCCTTTGGTTGTGGATGTATCGATTGGATGATAGATGACTGAAAATAAAAGTTTGTGTGGCTGGATAAGTCATGACTCCAACAGCTGATAGTAGGTTTCAAGTGTAGAGCAAACCCGATGAGGCTGTAGACCTAGTTTTTAGGAGGACTCTCAGCTAGATGATGGTGGCATCCTTATATTAGTTGTTTTTTTTTTTTTTTTTTTTTTACATGGAATGAATTAAGACCTCTGGTCAAACTGAACCAACCATTGACTGGAAATGGTTATGTTCAGCTTCTTGGAAACATTTTACAGCCATTCATAGCCTATTCACAACCCCCCCCCCCCCCCCCGGCCCCTTCTTTTTTTTTTAAATTATGACAGTGAACCATGCCACTGGGCCAAATCAAATCTTTTTCGATTAGTTTGAGGAACATTCTGGACAATTCCAACAAATAATTTTGCCACCCTAGATTGGCACATATCAATCAAATTAAACATATTTGGGACATAATGGAATGGTCAGGTTGTGTAGAATGTTCCACACCATCAACACTTCTGAAATTATGGATAGCTGTAGAGGAAACATGACTGAATATTTCTTCAGGTTACTTTGACAACTTGTTGAGTTAATGCCACATCAGGTTACTGCACATTGGATGGTTCTATTCAATATTAGGAATTATCCCATGATTTTTGTGAGTGTATATCCTCAATATTATTTCTCATTATTTAATTACCCACTCAGTGACTTCCATCTAACAAATTTTTGATGTCATAAACTTCGGTATATTCAAACCAATAGATTCTTAATACTAACAGGTTGGAAAATAATCTATTAAAGTACTTTTGTTTCACAAACTTTCACTAAAAATTTGTTTTATTTCTTCTCAAGTTTTTTGAAACTTGAATCTTGCAGTGTGCTGTCTCAAAATGAATGATTTAACAAGATTGTCATGTTTCTTTCTTTCTTTTGTATGAGAGGAAATAAAATAATACATTATTACTGATGTTACAATGAAAGACAATACATGCATGTAGTAGTAGAAAAGTTTTCTTACCTAAGACTTTTTGGAGTATGTGGTAATGATGTATCTGCAACATGTTCTTGAAGGAATTGGTTGAGATCTCCACATGAAGAGTATTCAAACACTAGGCATGGTGGTTCTGTGTCAAGGTTTGCACCTAAAAGTTGTACTATGTTGGGGTCTTTAAGTCTTGCTAAAACATAGGCCTCACTTTGGAAATCATTCCTGTAAATGGTTGAAAACTCCATTAGCTATTTGTATTAGGAATCAATACTATCCACATAAAATAAGTAGAATAAGCTTATAATGAAGTAATTTCATTGTTTATTTCAGTCTCTCTTTTGAATGAGTTCCTCAACAATAATATAATTACAAAAGAAAACTTTTATTTTCCTATCTGTGTATCTAATAAGCAGAAGTTTTTTGGGCATTTATCATAATTCAGTAGTTACTATCCAACTAAACCCATCTGTAATAGTTTAAAAACTCTCTTGATGAGCAAGCATTCACTCCTGCAAATATACTTTATATTTGTAAACCCATAAATGTTTCTTTTTCTATCAAAACAAATATTATAGCCCATGTAACATTTTATGCAGCAAGATGATTAACTTTTAGCAATACATTTCGAAATTTTTACAAGTGGCGGGACACATATACTATGATGGGTAGATTAATACTGTTGGCTTGATACTGAAGGTTGAGAAAAGAAAAATAGCCACTTTATGCCCTCTATGGATAACCTTGATCTGGATTGATCTGAAATATCTGGATAATTCTGAGGGAAAATACTATTCTCTAGTGAATTACAAAAATCCCATTTTCACAAGGTGCACTATTTTTAATCTGATTTTCCTGAAATTTTAATGTTATTATCTGGCTTATTCAGAATCTTTTAGAATATGACAAATTTTCTCATAAGTTTACTTGTTTAAGGGTTAATAATTTTTATGTCACACGTAGTGAGGTCACCAAGTGTCAATACTAGAATTCCGTTTTTCTCCATTTAAGTCTCTAATTACTGTTGAACTATTGTGTAATTATTATTAAGCAAATTTTTCTCTTTCATTTAAACCTACTCTTATATTCCAGAACTTTTATTTACAAAATTCAAATTCTCATATTTTGAATTCATCTACATTTATTCATTTGAGTATTGTACATTTATATCTGTGAGGAATGTTCTGGTGCTTGATGTATCTTTGGAATTGTACATGTGTGAGTTGGAGTCGTTGTCTGGCTGTTGAACTGGAAACATGTGGATAGAAAGTTGTAGTGTGTGTCTCAATAAACATATTATTATTACAGCAAACCTTATTGTGTGGTGAACATTATTTAACATGGTAGCAGTCCGTGGTTTAGTGGTTAAATGGTTGAAAAAAAAGGTCTGTGGCTTTCGTGTATTCAAGAAAGTTTGATTTCAAGTAATAATGGCTGACATTGTAATACTGTGCTTTGACGGCGAGGACTATGGAAATTGGAAGAAAAGAATAATGATGTATTTAAAGATGAAGAAATGTTATACAGTGGCTTCAAGAGAGAAAACAAGTATGGATAATGTTGAAATTTGGGAAGAAGAAAATCTGAAGGCAGTAAACTACATCTATAGTGCTATTACGAATAAGCAACTTGAGTTTGTGAGTGATAAAGTGAATGCATATGAAATAATGACTAAGTTCGACGAATTGTACTCCAAGGAATCGACTGCACTCCAAATAATTTGTAGAAACAAACTGGAAAAATTGAAGTTAAAAGACTACAATGAAACAGCGACATTCTTTAGTGATTTTGAAAGGACAGTAAACGAATTGAAAGCTGCTGGGGCTAAAGTGACTGAGAAAGAAAAATTAAACTACATGTTAAGAACTTTGCCTGACTGTTTGTGCTACATTGGTGACTTGGTCGATGTTTTGAAAGAAGATCAAACTGTTGAATTTGTTAAAAGTAAAATTCGATTAATGGACTTGAAAGACAAAGGTGAAAGTGAATCTGTAAAAACAAATGCATTCCATAGTATGAGAAATGGTACAAGTCGTCAGGAACAATTGTGTTGGGGCTGCGGAAGAAGAGGACATTTCAAGAGAGATTGTCGTCGCCGAAATGAAGAAAATGAAAGAGGCACATGGAATCACGGCAGGCAGTATCAAAGAAGCAGCAGAGGAAGTAACCATCAAAGTGGAAACTTCAGAGGTCACAACAATGATCAACCGTGGAGCGGAAGTAAGCACAAGGGATCCAGAAACGACCGGTATCGGCGAAGTCAAGAATGCCAACAAAGTGATAGTGTAAGTGCAACGGGATCAAGAAATGGCCAGTATCGGCATGGTGAAGTATACCACCAAAGTGAAAGTGCAACAGGCAGTTTTGTAACAGAGGTTAGGAGCTTGATGGTGCAAAATAAAATGAACACAGGTAACAAAGAAAATATTAAAATTGATTGGTTATTGGATAGTGGTTGAACAGATCATGTTATAAATAATGAAGAGTATTTTTCTGAGTGTGTAACTTTAGAAAAGCCTGTAGAGGTAAAGACTGCTGATGGGAAAATTTTGAAAGCAACTAAGATAGGAAATGTAGTTAGTTATTTTTCAGTTTATGGTAAATTGATTCAAATTAATATGGAAAATGTATTTTATGTTAAAGACATGAATAGAAACTTGATTAGTTATGCGAAAGTAACAGACAAGCACAAGATTGTATCTGTAGGAAATGTTTCAAAAGTTTTTGATGGAAATAACAGGCTAATTGCAATTGCTATGAAGGAAGGTAATCTGTATAAAATGACAAGTAGCATTTTTAAGGAAGATGTTAATGTAAATATTGTGAGTAACAGTGATTCTATGACTGAAAAGGAGAGATGGCATCACATATTAGGACATGTAAATTTTAACTATTTAAATACTTTGTGTAAAGATCAATTGGCAGTTGGTTTACCTAAAAGTTTAGAGTCTGAATATATGAAGTGTAAAGTTTGTATTGAAAACAAAATGCGCAATTTACCTTTTGAAAATAATAGAAGCAAAGCAGAAGGAATTTTAGAAATTATTCACACTGATTTAAATGGGCTTCACTCAACTCTTGGTTTGAATGGTGAAAGATACTTTCTAACTTTTATAGATGATTATAGCAAAGCAGCTCGTTTTTACCCTATCAAATCAAAAAGTCAAGTTTATGATTGTCTAGTTGCATATGTAAATGAAATTGAAAATTTGACAGGTAAAACTATTAACAAACTGAGATGTGATAATGGAAAGGAATATTTAAATTCTGATGTTTATCGATTTGTAAAGGAAAAAGGAATTGTTTTAAATGTTTGCCCTCCCTATGTACATGAGTTAAATGGTACGGCTGAAAGATATAATAGATCTATCATGGATATGTCACGGTGTTTGCTAGCCAAAGCAAAAGTAGATAGGAGGTTCTGGCCTGAAGTAGTTTGTACAGCAGTTTATCTTAAAAACAGAACTTTAGCTAATACTATTGAAAAGAAAACTCCCTATGAAATTTTACTAGTAAAGAATCCAGAGAATGTAAATGCTCTTGATGTAAAGTGGGTTTATACAAAAAAAATCAGATAACAGTTATAAAGCAAGACTAGTTGTAAGGGGTTTTCAACAAAAGGAAGTCGTGGATGATATATATTCACCAGTGGCTAAGATGTAGACATTGAAACTTTTACTGTCATACTGTTGTCAAAATGGTTTAGCGATAGAGCAAATGGATGTTGAAACTGCATTTCTTAATGGTAAAGTTTTATCAGAGGTTTATATAAATCAGCCTAGAAGGTATGAAGATGGTACTAATAGGGTTTGTAAATTGAATAAAGCTTGGTATGATTGTTTTGATGAATTTATGAGTGATCTAGGTTTTGCAAAATGTGAATTTGATTATTGTCTGTATACTTTGATCGATGGAGATGATGTAATTTATTTAATAATATTTGTTGATGATCTATTAATTTGTTGTAACAGTAAAAGGAAAATAGATAAAATCAAGAATCTGTTGTCGAAGAAATTCAAGATGAAAGACTTGGGTCAAGTAAAAACCTATTTAGGAATTAATTTAGATTACAATCTGGAAGAAAATGTTATGAGTTTGAGTCAGGAAAATTACATCAATTCCTTAGCCTCAAAGTATAAAATTGTAAACTCAAAATTATATGATACACCAATGGAAGTTAATTTAAAATTAGAACCTGTGAATGAAGTATGTCAAGACATTAGATACAGAAACTTAATAGGTGCTCTTTTGTACATCAGTTCAGGAACTAGACCAGATATCAGTTACAGTGTTAATTACTTAAGTAGTTTTCAGAATTGTTACTGTAAAGTTCACTACAAGTATGCATTAAGAGTATTAAAGTATTTGTATTTAACGAAAAATTTGGAATTAAATTTCTGTAGAAATGAAAATGTAAAAACTTTGGATTGCTATGTTGATGCAGATTGGGCAGGTGATATTGTAGATCAAAAGTCCACGACGGGGTATGTAATTAGATTGTTTGGAAATTCAATATTTTGGAAATCTAGAAAACAAGGAAGTGTCGTTAAATCTTCCACTTTTGCTGAATATATTGCCTTGTCAGAAGCTGTTACTGAACTAAAGTATGTTTTGGATGCATTAAAAACTTTTAATGTAAATATCAAAGGACCTGTCCAAGTATATGAAGATAACTCAGGAGCACTAAATATTGCGAAGTATGGTAATTTTTAAAAGAACTCCAAGTATATTGAAGTACACTATCATTTTGTAAATGAGTGTTATACAAATGGTGTAATAGACATTGTGAAAATAGACTCTAACGAAAACATTGCTGACATATTTACGAAGGCATTGTGTAAAGTTAAGTTCAAAAAGTTTAGAGAGATGTTGAATGTGAATTAATAGAAGTACAGATATAAATGTAAGGAGGCGTGTTGTGTATTGTACATTTATATCTGTGAGGAATGTTCTGGTGCTTGATGTATCTTTGGAGATGTATCTTTGGAATTGTACATGTGTGAGTCGGAGTCGTCGTCTGGCTGTTGAACTGGAAACATGTGGATAGAAGGTTGTAGTGTGTGTCTCAATAAATGTATTATTATTACAGCAAACCTTATTGTGTGGTGAACATTATTTAACAATAATTCATCTACTTGTGCTGAAAACAAACTGTCATATTAAAATTCTGAATAACTCTTTTCATTAGTTGCTCATTTTTGTTTTCAGAGTTTTTACCTTTGTCTGCTCCCGGCACATTACAACTCAAAATACTTATGCTTATAAAAGTTCTTTGCTGTATAAATTGTAAGTGACAGCAGGGGCGTAGCTACAATGGGGCTACGCAGTGCAGTGCACCGGGGCCCTCACGCTCAGGGGGCCCCCAAGCACACCTCAAGGGGCCCTAAGCGCACCTCTAGGGCCCTCAAGCGCAGTTTACAGGGCCCACGAGCCTTCAAAAGCAAACTGGCGACCTTTGACCTTTTTTTTTTTTTTTTTTTTTTTTTAGCTCTACCGTCTGCTAAGCCCCTCAGTAAGGGCCCTCGCTATGCTCAGTGGGGCCCCAACCACTGCTCAGGGGCCCCTAAAGAACAATTCAAGGGCCCCCATCCTCAGTTCAGGGGGCCCCTACCAGCACACAAAACAAAAAAAAGGTCGCCCGTCTGGCCTGAGAGCCCAAAATAAATTTTTTGCACCGGGGCCCTTGTTGACCTAGCTACGCTACTGAGTGACAGGGCCACTTCTAAAGGGTTTTAGGCAAAGTTATTGATATATGACAATCTGCAAACAACTTAACATTTGACAGTAACCCAACAGTAGAATTATTAGCCACAACAACTCTCCCAATAATGTTCCATTAGAGTTTTTTTTCCTCCACTATATTAGATAGAACATTTCCCTCCCTGATTCTTTGCTTTTTATTTGATAAGAATTCTTCCACCCAGTAAATGACATTATGAATCACCACTGTTTTATGCTCCACTGTATCAAAAGTTGTGGAGAGACACATCTCAATGATATCAATCAGTTTTTCACTGTCCTTTCCATCTGAAATTTCTTTTATGTAAGCAAGTATGAGTTATTCACACAAAAAAACTGTCCTGAGTATGTAACCAGGGTTATACATTTGTCTGAGTAAGGTGGCATTGTTTTCAGTTGGAATTGTCCCTGAGCCCACCTAATAAACTACATATTACACAAACAAAAATACACTTAGCACACACAGATCACCATTACAAATTTTACAGCCAGATGGTAACACAACTTTCTTCCCCAACAGGTGACAGGCTCAGCTGTAAGCCAGCCAATCCCAGACACATTGCATCTTGAAAAAGCCAACCCTGCAATAGTGTGCAAGAAAGAAGAGTTTTCAACAATATATGTGTTGTTCATGAACCAGCACTATGAAGGTATACATCAAGTCTCCTGACTCCATATAAAAGATACCATAATATCTTACCTTTAACATATTTTCACCAGCCACTTTACTTTTTTTCATATCTACCAAACTCAATAAAAATATCTTCAGAATATGTTTTGAATTTCTTAGTTCTTCCTCATGTGCAGAAGCTTTAACTATGATATCTCCCCTACAATTCCTGTGTGATACCTCCCAACAGTTTCACCAAGTCATTGGTTAATACTTCAGGATTTTTTATTATATTATTAATTTAATTGACACCCATGATGTCCTCTCTTATCTTTAATTTCCTAAAATAGGCATAGAAATTTTTTTAATTTCAGTGTTTAGTATAATCTCTCTGTAAATTAAATTCTTCATTAGCACATCCTTAGGATTCCTATTTCTTGTTATTAACTTCTTGTTTAGCTGTTTCTTGAGTGTCCTACCATTCTGCTGTTTACACCAGTGTACTTTCATGTTACAAATGCCTTCAGCCACATCACCAATCTATTATACAGTAGTTGATTAATTCCACACATTGATTTATGTTGTTTTTTTTCTGATGTTTTGAAATCAATAGTTCTCTGTCAGACAATTATGGGGGTTTGCATAAACAGCTATCCCTGAACTGTGACTTTTGATGTAGCCTATGGAGAATAGATTGCTAGTTATGTTGATCGGTCACCATCTGATTGGATAGCTTCAATTAGAAAAGGTATGGTTCAAAATAAAGTCACTGTAATATCAAAATAAATGTAAAGTTCACTACATTCTTCAGAGAAATTTTCAAAGTTCTTGAACACTCTATTGACTCATCACTCTCCAAAGTTGAAGGCAGCGATTGGAGAAGAACATAATCACGAACACACAAAAATACACAATATTTCGGTCGTCAACCTTCTTCATGTTAAAGAGAATGAGTCAAGTGGTTCGGGAGGTGTGCACACGCCGAAGTTTTTACATGTTTGGCATGTGCACACCTCCTGAACCTCATGACTCATTCTCTGTAAGATGAAGAACATTTAAGACTGAAATATTGTGTATATTTGTGTGTTCATGATATATGTTCTTCTCCCATCACTGTCTTCAACTTTGGTGAGTGATGAGTCATTTTCCCTTTCCTTGTAAATTATATTGCCTAAAGCCGTTTCATTTTTCCTTTGTTTATTTATATGAACACACTATTGGCATCATTACTTCTATTCCAAAATAATCAAACAGGTTTGAATTAGTGGGATCAAGCACTGTCAACCCCAAAGCCCCTCTACTGAAAACAGTTACATGGGGGAGACACAACTATAACACAAGCACATTCAAAATTTCAAAGATGTCCACCTAACCATGCACTTCCTGTACAGCTTTGTCGCCTACCCCTACATATTGCACCAAAACAATGACAAGCCTAGCATGGCTTCCACCTCAAATGTTCACAATGGACTGATAGATACCTCCACACTGGGGTGGTCTTCTATAACTGCGGCGTGGGAACCACCTGGTTCCACGTTTCCATTGAAATCACTGAATCTTTTCGGAATAGATTTATTCCCAATTGACTTGAATTTTTTACAGCATGTATCCCATGTGTTAAATGTTAAAATTGATCTTAGTGCAAATTTTTGTATCTATAATATTTTGGCTGATTTTTTTTTTTTTGGTCCGATCCTATTTTTATGTTTAATCTTCTAGTATTGGTATAATTTCTGCTACATTTCATCACTTTTGTCTTGCTTTGATTTATATTCAGTCCAAAATCTTCCTTCAGTATTTTCTTCATGCCATTCAGTAACTTCTCAATATCCTCAGCCCTCTCTGCTAACAAGACAATGTCATCAGCAAATCGTAGCATACTGATTTTTTCTCCCTGAAAACTTATGCCACATGGAAATATTTCTTTGACTTTCTTCATTGCTTCTTCTACATACAAGTTGAATATTAACGGGGATAGACTACAAACCTGTCTCACACCTTTTTTAACTGATGCATGTCTCTCGTGATTCTCTACTTTTATTATAGCCAGCTGATTCTTAAATAGTTTATTGAGTATTCTTCTATCTCAATACTTTAAACCTGACTTCTTTAAAATTTTGAACATCTTGTCCCACCTAACATTATCAAAAGCTTTTTCTAAATCAACAAATGCCATAAAAGTATCTTTATTTTTCTTGATCCGCCCTTCAAGTATTAATCTTAAAGACAGAATTGCTTCCTTTGTACCGCTATTTTTCCTAAACCCAAATTGATCTTCACCTACTATCTCTTCTACTACCCTTTCCATCCTTCTGTATATTATTCTAGTTAATAATTTTGAAGCATGTGTTGTTAGACTAATGGTGCGATAATTCTCACATGTGTCGGCTTGTGCTTTCTTTGGATGTGTGAAGATGATATTTTTATTAAAATCAGTTGGAATTTCTCCTGTTTCATAAATTTTTGATACCAGCTTGAATAATCTTTCGATTCCTTCCTCTCCTAAGGATTTTAGAAGTTCTGCAGGGATCTCATCAATTCCAACTGCCTTATTTGCTTTCAAGTCATTCAGAGCTTTATTAAACTCTGTCCTCTAGACAGGATCTCCTAAGTCATCAATGTCGACATCGCCTTCCTTTTCCATTACACTATTGTTCAACAACATACATTGTCCATCGGTTAGCTCTATCTCCTGAGCTTAAAAGAGGTTTCCCTTCGGCAGCTTTAATGTTCATAACTCATTTCTTCATTTCTCCAAAATTCTGTTTGATCTTTCTATATGCCACATACACAGTCCCTCGCCATATTATTAGACGCACTGCAAATCTTTAGTATTATTTGTAATAATTACGTGTTGAGTACTATTTCTCATGCAATTAATCATAAAATTTATAACAGTTATTTAGGGCACTAAGTTCATTGTTGAATTTTATGTCTATTGTTATATTTGAAATTGGATTGTTGACTTATTGTGGCTATCAGTGTGCATAGTACAGTGTTCTGTGGTGTTCTTGCATGTAACTGCTCTGTTTTTTTTCTTCACTTTTATTATCATTTGTGTAATATCGACATCACAAGTATTTTTAAAAAAATGAGATATTACTGATTGTGACCTTTAAAAATGGGTAAAAGAGGAGATATTACACCACGTAAAAAAGCAGAAGTCAAAGCCCTCGTTAATACAAAAATGTAATCCAATCGGGAAATTTCACGAAGGTTGAAATTATCAGACGCTAGAGTGAGGCGCATAAAGAAGAAAATTGATTCAGGTGAAGAATTGAGCCCCAGAAGGAAGAATAAATGTGGAAGGAAGCCAATTTTCACCCCAAGGTCAGAAAGATTTCTCAAAAGAATTTGTCTAGAAAACAGATTTGCAACAACGAAACAGATAAAATCTCAATTGGAAGAGGCTAATGTGAATGCATCTGAACACACTGTTCACAGAAAGTTGAAGGATACTGATTTCAAGGCTTGTCGACCTGCTAGAAAACCCAAGTTAACAGTCGCAATGAAAGCAAAACGTCTGATGTGGGCTAAACAGTGATGTGATGAGGATGTGGACTTCTGGAGATCGGTAATTTAACTTTAAAATTATTATTTACGATATGATAGATGCTATGTACATTTATTCATAATATATCAATTAAGTTTCTTGATTTTTACACCGATGAAAGCACGTTTGAAATTTTTAGTAACTAATGTCAGCATGTGCGCCGTTGAAGGGGAGAAAAATTCCATCCCGACTGCATTATTCAGACCGTAAAACACCCAACAAAGGTGATGATTTGGTCTGTCATTAGTGGCAAGGGTACAGGATGTCTTTAAGTGGTTAAAGGCATAATGAGGCAAGACCAGTACAAAGAAGTCTTGCAAAAACGGTTAATACTGCAAGTCAGGGAACCATTTATTTTTATGCAGGATGGCACTCCCTGTCACACAGCCAGGTCAGTGAAAACCTTTCTGAAGGAACAAAATATCCCTCTGTTCGACTGGCCAGGTAACAGTCCGACATGAACCCCATAGAAAATGTATGGGAACTCATGAAGAGGGAGATGGCAAAAGATGTCATTACGACAAAAACGCAGCTCTTGGAGAAGATCATCCATGTGTGGTATCATCATCCACAAATGCAGGACACTGTACAATCCTGCATCAACAGCATGCCGCGTAGTATTAAGGCTCTCATAGCTGCGAAAGGTGGCTCAACAAGATATTAAAACTAATGTTCCCATTTTCACAATATTTTAATATTTTATTGTGATTATTTGATATAAAATATTTTCAACAAATACTGTGTTTTATTTATTTGTTATATCACCTGTGTCATGAAGCAGACTACATATAATAATTTTATTGCAATTTATGTATTAATGATGCAACTAAGGAAAATGGAAGCGGCTTCTAGGCAATATAAATAAGAAAAGAAAGGGAAATTAACCCACCACATACCAAAGTGGACGGATGCGATGAGAGAACACTAAAGCTGACAAACAACTACACAATATTTCGGCATCTGCCTTGCTCACAAATAGAAAAACGGGCCATTAGGCTCAGAACGTGTGTGCAAAACGAACGTTACCTAATGACTAACTGTGTAGACAATCGATATCGGTATACGATGTCTGAGATAATATATTTAATATTTTGTAATATTTTGGCAGGCGATGGTAAAATGAGCAAATGTAGTAATGGTACGGTATAAACATAGGCAAAAAAAAAAAAAAAGGTAGTGATGGGTTAATTGAAAATTTAACGGTGGTTAAGTCCAGGTGGGTGTCTCGTATCCAGGATATTCTGGTACGCTAGTTCCCATCTCCGGAGTTCTGCTGCAGTGGTGCTGTCAGGGAAAACTCTGGAAAACTGGAAGGTACACGTTACGAGTATGGACTGTTTGTCTGTGGCCATTCATTCTAACAGAGAGTTGCTGTGTGGTGAGGCCTATGTAAGAACTGGTGCAAAAGCAGCAAGTTACCAACTAACTTGCCGCTTAGTCATTAGGTAACGTTCGTTGTGCACACACGTTCTGAGCTTAATGGCTCGTTTTTCTATTTGTGAGCAAGGCAGATGCCGAAATATTGTGTAGTTGTTTGTCAGCATTAGTGTTCTCTCATCGCATCCGTCCACTTTGGTATGTGGTGGGTTAATTTCCCTTTCTTTTCTTATTTATATTGCCTAGAAGCCGCTTCCATTTTCCTTAGTTGCATCATTGTTGCCCAACGGCCACCTTACGTGTTTGTCCCGCTTGTTCCTTTTCTGTGTTCTATTACTTTTTCCCTCCTACTTTCTCTTATTTGTATGTTTGTTTCACGTATAGAATTCGCTACGCTCGGTTCCTCCCAAAGTTCCTGCCATTCTGTTTGTTTTCTCTGGCTTCAGATCACTTCGCGACAATTGATCCATGTTCCCATGTTTATATTTTTAGCTCTGTTTATCCTCCTAATTGGGTATTTTTCCATTATTAGCTTACAAATATTTTTCCAAATCACTTTTTAAAAACTGCTTGTCTGTGGCCATTTAAATTTAATTTCGTTTATGCCGATTTTCTTGTTTTCAATAGAGTTCGACCATTTTGTCGTTTTTGTTTGGAGTTTCCTCCTGTTTACTTTCAGGACGAGAATGTCCGAATACTTCCCACGTTTCTACCATTGAATGTTTCATTTTTTGTTTTTGTTTCTCTTGATTAGTGGTTATTCTCAATTTAACCTATAAACAAATGGGTTTTATTAGATCTTACATGATTTCGTTTGTGGTCCAAGATATTATTAGCATCGTGATCTCAAATAAAACATACTTCCGCCTTAGCCAGTGCAAATTTTCTGTTTGTTTTTACGAAGTTTTATTCCACGTTTTTAACGTTGTGAGAAGAATTTTTTTTTTTCCGCTAGATGTTATTAGCATGACGACTTCATAAAAACCAACAAACATTTCTGTTTGTACGTTTATACTCGGCGTTTTGGACGTTAGAAGATTATTTTTTTTTCCCTCCCTAGTTATACATAGGCTATCGGTAGAATTGTCATTACTTTTTCTTTTTGTGACTTTTTACTGACACTTATCTTTTTAACCCAATATGCTACTTACAGAAATCTATCTGTCCAGTTACCATTTCCACGCCTCACATTTGGCCAAACTAAATTCTCACATTCTGTTTCTTCAGTCTTGCCTCTCTCTAAATATTCCGCCAAATGGTTTAACTATTAAACTTCCAGTTTCTGGCAGCCATCCAAAAATTCACCCATCACTTCATGCTTTCCGTTTCAGACAATCCCTTTCTCTCACCCAGCTCGTTCTTCAACAGTATATTCACATGGCGTATCAACATTCCTCTCAACTTGTCTCACTCCACAAAATCCTCTGCCTTTCATTCCCTCACCTCATTCATCATATGCAACAGATCCTGTCAGAGTGCAGACAATTGCAGGCCCATCATGCACAAAAACATCTTCAAAAGCTTTCAGCTCTTGTTAGGAGCTATTTATCTCTAGGCCTGTCCCTCCCCTATCAACATTCCACTGCTGTAAATCACACACCAACTCCACCCCTAGTTGCAAAGACTCCATGCTTGGCCCACCTCCTCAACCTGCCCCATCCAAACCCTTTACCACCTGCTCAAAACCCCCCCGCCTCTCCTTCAGTTAAACCTAAACAGTCAGTGATTAATCTCTCCTCCACCCCCCTGACTGAACCTCAAATATCGGTCTTATCCAAAGGACTCACTTTTTTTCCGACCCCCAAGTTCGACCATGCTGCTTTGGTCCGGGACTCATTGGCGTTCTGTCGCTCTCTTCTCTGGCGGTACCATTTTACCGTCACAGTAGAACACACCAATCAACAGAGCGAGATTGAGCCCAGTCTACAACAGTTTAAACATGCATCTTCTCTGGATCCTCCCCGGCTCCCACAATACCATCCCCTTATTCTATTCCAGGAATTCCTCACATCCTCTCTTTCCTCACCTTCTTTCCTAAACTCCATCCCACACTCTAAAAACCTCAGCAATATGGAAACTCGAGCTATGAGAGAACTGTCCAAAAACCAGAACATCATCATCCTCCCTGCCGACAAAGGCTCAACCACAGTAGTGATGAACCGCAATGACTATGTGGCTGAGGCCCTAAGGCAACTGTCGGACACTAACACCTACCTTCCACAAGCTACAGATGCCAATACCTACATATGAGAGGAAATTAAAAATCTTCTTGACCTACAAGGCCCCCTGCAAGGCCTCTCTACTCAGTCCATCTCACTCCTGACCCCCAGAATCCCCGCACTCCCACACTGTATCTTCTTCCTAAGATCCACAAGACTGGTAATCCTGGGCGACCTATAGTTGCGGCATATGGATCACCCACTGACAGGATTTCAGCTTTTGTGGATCAACATCTCCAACCCTTTGTCCTAAATCTTCCCTCCTACGTGAAAGACACTCCACATTTCCTTGAACGCCTATCCACAATCCACACACCTCTACCTCCAGATTCCTTCCTGGTCTCAATTGATGTAACTTCCCTTTATACCAACATTCCACATAGCCAGGGCCTCAGTGCCCTAGAATACTACCTAGACCTACGACCACCACATAGCCTGCCTAGTACATACTTCATTTCAACCTTGGCCCACATAGTTCTCTCCAAAAATTTCTTTACCTTTAATTCTGTAGTATATCACCAAATTCGCAGTACCGCCATGCGCACCCGCATGGCCCCATCCTATTCCAACTTATTCCTTGGTCATCAGGAGGAATGTTTCCTGAACAACACTTCCTTTAAACCAACTGTGTGGTTCAGATACATAGATGACATATTTATGATCTGGACCCACAGCGAAAACCACCTCCTTGAATTCCTCCACTCCCTTAACAATAGCAACAATTCCATCAATTTCACCTGGACTTACTCCCGCTCACACATCACATTCCTCGATGTTGACATCATGCTCAGCACGGAGTCCTTCATACCGCAGTCCACATCAAACCCACTAATTTACAGCAGTATCTACACTTTGATAGCTGCCATCCATTCCATACCAAACGTTCCCTCCCATACAGCCTTGCCATCCGTGGAAGTCGCATTTGCTCTGACGCTCATTCTCTCCATCAATACTCACAAAACCTATCCCAAGCCCTTATTTCCCGTTGTTACCCAGGGATCTTGTACATAAACAGATCTCCCGCGTGATCAACCACCCTCCACGTAACCACTCTCACTTGTCTCCTACAAAAACCAACCATAGCCCTGCCTTTGTCACTCAGTTCTCTCTCTGGCCTCGAGTCCATCAACCATATCTTGCGACAGGGGTATGACTTCCTTCGCTCATTTCCGGAAATGCGTACTCTCCTATCCAAAATTCTACCCAATGTCCCTCGTGCATGTTTTAGCAGACCACCCAATCTTAAGAACATCTTAGTCCACAAATACCCTCCATTAGACTCTCCAAAAGCACCATATGGATCTTATCCTTGTAATAGACCCCGCTGTAAAATCTGCAGCATGCTTCCACCCACCACTACATATTCCAATCCCACCACAGGAGAAACTTCCCCATTATTGGATATGCCACCTGTTCAACCACTCATCTTATATACCAACTAACTTGCCGCTTTGCACCAGTTCTTACATAGGCCTCACCATACAGCAACTCTCTGTTAGAATGAATGGCCACAGACAAACAGTCCATACTCGTAACGTGTACCTTCCAGTACCAGAACATGCCAATAGCCATGATTCCAACAACCTCAACGACTGTTTCACTGTGAGAGCAGTCAGAGTTTTCCCTGACAGCACCACTGCAGCAGAACTCCGGAGTGTGGAATAGCGTACCAGAATATCCTGGATACGAGACACCCATCTGGGACTTAACCACCGTTAAATTCCAACTAAACCCATCACTACCTTTTTTTTTTTGTCGCCATGTTATACCGTACCATTACTACATTTGCTCATTTTAACATCGCCTACCAAAATATTACAAAATATTAAATATATTATCTCAGACATCGTATACCGATATTGATAGTCTACTCCTTATCCGTCCCCCCCCCCCACTACACAGTTAGTCATTAGGTAACGTTCGTTGTGCACACAAGTTCCGAGCCTAATGGCCTGTTTTTTCTATTTGTGAGCAAGGCAGATGCCGAAATATTGTGTAGTTGTTTGTCAGCATTAGTGTTCTCTCATCGCATCTGTCCACTTTGGTATGTGGTGGGTTAATTTCCTTTCTTTTCTAATTTATGTATTAAAAAACTTATGCAGTTAGCCACAAATCAAAATTTGCATAAAAACTGTAGTGCGTCTAATAAATTGGCTAGGGACTGTACTTAACCTATGACCATTTCCTTTTCTACTTCTTCACACTTTTCTTGTAGCCATTGTCCTTTGCTATTTTTCATTGATCATTTCTGATTCATCCACCTTTAAGGGCCATTTCCAACCCCAAGGGCAAGAGGGTGCCCTGAACCACTCCCCACTCTTCTGCCCTCATTTTGGAGGCCGTTGGCAAAGCAGTGGGTGACTCCTTATACTGGTAATCTTTCAGTCGCCAGAGCCTCGTCCGTGCAAACAGTGAAGGAGGGGTTGACATTTGGTTGGAAAAGGCTAGTATAGCCTCTCCCAAACCCTTATCCATTTTGGCTGTAAAAACTTTATTTTCATGCTGAATTTTGAAATGTGTCTCCCTTTCAGTTTTTAAGCTATCAAGCTAAACCTGGTTTTAAAATAATATGCTCCTCTTCCCCTATTGTTTGATATATAAATTGTCCTGGTTAGTAACCTCTAACTTCGTATCATGAAAAATACATAATTTATAAAACTGATATCTCCTATAATATTGAAGTTACAGATCTGAAATATGCTTTAAAAATATCTACCAGGTCTGAAGTTGTGTAGTCAATAAATAATTTTCTTTCAAGTATTTTAAAAATTAAAAGTAATTGCCTTTGATCCTCCCAACTAAGCTCTCTTGTCAATTTTCAAACCACAAATTAGTCATTTAATTGAAAATCTTATTAATTTACTTTTTTTAATTCAAGCCAAAGTACTGCATTGATTTAAATAAAAATTAGTGAAAATTGCTAAGGAAAAATTCTCCTTTCCATTTGTTATGGTCCTCCTTGTAAGGGACAAAACCAGTATACCGGGGTGTAAGTATTGGTTTAGTTAACTTAATTAACTTCTGACTTGCTTAAAGTCCTGCTAAGTTAATAAATTTGAATGACCATGTATAAGCCTGGATAATTCAACTGTAAAGCACAGCAGTCGCCACATAGCTTATTTAAACCAAAAGCTAGGGAAAGGTGAATGTTCTCTACAAAAAGATGCACACTTCACTTGATGAGAAAATTTTTAAAGTTTATTCCAAAGTCACATTTGAAATTCGCATTTACAGTTTAAATGGCAAAAATCAAACTAAACGTCTCCAAAAATCACAGGTCATGAAGAGGAAGAACTACCAAACTAATCCCCGTTAAAAAAGTTGAGAAAGTTCATAATCGCAGATTGCACCACTGTCCAGTGGGAAAATTCAATATGGCCCCGAATCGCTAGCTCAAAGTCTACCGGATGCCATCTTAGTTGACCGACACCAACACCTCCAAACGGATTTCTTACAACACACTAGCGCATAATTAACTCCACGACGTGAGACAAAAGGCAACCCAGACGGCCTAAGCACCCAATATATACTCTCCGCTGCATGCTTATGTCATTATGTTCTGTGCTTGCTCCTGATTTAAAAATGTAACTTTTATTATTATCGGTGGTTTATTAGAGAAGTTATCTGTCTTACAAAAATCGAAGTTGAAACTGTTTAGAAGACATGATGGAAAAAATTGGTTTCTGGTTAATTATTATTAAAGTGCTGCTTCTATCGAAATGGCTTTATTCTCTGAATTTTCTTTTAATGTTATCACGTATTTTAATAGTTGTTTTTTGTTTACGGAATTGTTCTTATTTAATCACAGTTTAATTTCGAAAATCACCACATTTTTGTTTACAACGTAATAACTTTAAAATTGTTTTTAATATTTGTTCTACTGCATGGAATGTTTTAAAATTTGAATATGTTATACTGGGTTCTTTACTCTTTCAGAAAATTTACTTTTCAGCTCGGTAAATTATCGAAACGTGTTTGTTATTTAGTGCTGAAAATGCAAGTGTGTCTAACGAAGTGTTTAAAATTTTGTTTACTTTATTTATATGGCCTGAAACTACTAGTTTTTATTAGTGAATTTAGCTTTCTTTCTGATTACTATTATTGTAAAAATACTTTACTGCATCGAAAAGTATTGAGAATCAGTGAAATTATCACGTAACCAAAATCAACTGTTTACAAATTGGATAACTATGGATTAGTTTAAAGGTTATTTACTGTTATAAATTGTTTATTTAAACGTTTGTATTATATGCTGAGTGACCAGTGGCGTAGCTAGCGTGGGTGAAACCCGGGGCGGATATCGATGGTGTCACCCCTTGAAAACTTAAATCCAGTAGAGTGTAATATATCATCTTGTAAGTGTAAAATATGATATTAATAAAACATAATTAAATAAAATTTATTGTTACTTAAAAATAATAATGTGTTAATAAAATTGTAAGATTAACAACATTTAAAAGATATACAAATAAAAAAAACAATTGCTTTCACAATCCCCTCTTTCTAGCTTTAACAACTGCAAACCCGTAAATCGCATTTTCAAAATTAAAAATTTGGTTTACTTCATGTTCAATAATGAATATGGCAAGATTTTAGCCACGTGTTGATCACTGGTGATGGAAAGTGGTTTTAGATTAATTTTAACTCCTCTGAAGATCGGGCCCTCACTTGCCTGATACTGTTCCGCACCGACACGTTTCTTTCTAATTGGCGCTCACTCGATCGATAGCTTGTCCAAAGGACACGGCATGTCGTACGACACTCGGCCGTCATTGGATTGTTTGTCATTGTTTTGAAGGTGTGGACCAGTGTCGGTCTGCTGGATGTGGAGACGCGCATTGAGCGAGTTCGGAAATTTCCCTTCCCTTACGACCAAATGTTGTTTTCATGTTATTGTTGGTCTTAAAACAAGTGTCTTTTTTTTCATCCATGTTCATAAGATGTTCTTAACATTTAGAAATTGTTCTAGCATCTTCGCATTAATAAATCAAAACTTTGCCAGAGTTGAAGATCAAATGCAGCCGAGATCTGCATTTGTAACGGGGACCTTCCACACCCCGAATCTCACGCCGTAACCAGACACAAGACTAATCTAGAAGTACAGAAAAATATGTATTCAAACACATAAAAGTTGATTCGTGTTTTTTGATAGCAAAAATAGATTGTATAGAAAAAAAGTATGTTCATTGTATCATGTTTGCAAACTTATTTTTCATTACACCTACATTCGGACTGGTGACTCAAATGACTGCGTGCGATTTGGATACTGAAGGTCCCGGTTCAAATCCCGGACTCGACTGTAATTTTTGCGGGCCTAAAAATTGACATTTACCTCTGGCAATGCTTTTATCTGTTAATACGAGGATTCTAGGACGCTCCGTGTTGGAATTTCACGTTAATCTGTAGGTCTCCTTTCGAAGTTAGGGGACTACGATATAGGTGCGCTGCGAGTTTCCTAATAAGAAACTCTGACTAGAACTTTGAGATAACATGAAATTATTATTTTTATTATACAAAATCTTTACGACCTAAATTTAAATTAAAATATGTATATCCTCGTTCTTTACTAAAAAAAAATACTGAATGAATCGAAAAGAACCTCAAGCAAAACAAACACGCAAGTGCGAAGTGATTGACATTTCATTGCGATTGCGTTGAAATATGCGAGAATCTTTCATTCTGGAACAGTGTGGTAATGATTTGTTAATACTGCGTGGGATACTATTTTTGTACATAAAAGATCAACCAGATCGGTGATTACGTGAGTCAGATAAAAAAGTATTTAAATGTACTTTCGTACCAAAACTGTACAAAATAAAGTACAGTATAACAAAGTAAGGTGTCAAACCTACCTGTCATCCCCAACACTGATTCCCTGTAACAATCACTTGAAAACGTTAAAGGAGACTAAAGACCGGGTAGGAATATGGGCGAGCTATGGAAAATTGTGGACGCGAGGGGCGAGCTGCCACTCGGCCGACTGTCGTTGCGATGACGGTACAGACCAGTATTGGCAAAGTAGAGCTTGACCTTTACACGTAGCAACTGATACACACACTGGCGCAAATTAAAGTCCCAACACCCAGACGGTGTTGTGATAAATGAATGAAATTTGGCCCCAAGTATGCCCACATGAAGAGTATTAAATGATTTAAAATTGAAAGTTTTACATGTAATAATATGAGAATTACGGTTCTATCCATTATGTAAATTGGTATTTTTTTATATATTTTTTTTAACGTACTACTGGCGAACAGTGTGGTGTAACATAACACTTTGTTATCCACGAGTTCTTGTTGTCTAAGTATGCCAGGCGAAGAGTAACAACTCTCTACACTACCCTCAAATGTCTAACTGTGAGAGAGGTCGGAGAAATGACGTGTTATAAAAAGGTGCATCATATCGTGAAATCTCCGAAAGGATTGGCCGTAGTGTATTATCAGTGTACAGACTTGTTACACAGTGATGAAAGAAAGCTCTAATACTCCAGGTCTATACAGATGGATAACAGCACGTGAAGACCGCCAAATTGTGTGGGTAGCTGCTGCTGGCAAATGGTTGACTGCAGGCCAGATCCAAACAGTGGTTACAGAGAGAGTCACCCCCTCCCCGGACGATTGAAAACCAATTGCTTGAAGCTGGAGTACACTCTCTGACCCCTATGCAATGTGTCCCATTAATCTGATTTCATTGCCAGCATCATCTAACCTGGCGTAAATCAAAACACAAAAGAACAGGTGAATGGCGTATATTTGCGTTTAGACTTTAGAGACGAGTCTCGATTCTGTCTGTGGCAAAGTGATAATTCACGACATGTTCGCAGGCGTATTGGAAAACGGCTTACCTGCTGTGATTTCAGAACTTCACACAAGTGCAGTCACCGGTGTCATTTTTTTGGCGGCAATCAGTTTCGACAGCAGGACTGAGTCGGCTGTTGATGGCACAATGACAGCCCACCACTATGTGGACGGGGTACTGCATCTTATTGTAATACCCTTCATGTTCACCATTCAAATCGCATCTTACAACAAGATAATGCCCGTCCTCATATTGCGGCCATCGTTACACAAGCCTTGCAAGGAGTTTCGATCACAATTTGAACAGCACAGTCCCCAGATTTGTCCCCATAGAGCATGTCTGGGATACCAGGAGTAGACACATTTGAACACATGGTGACCCAGCACAAACTGCGCAACAACTGACTGTAAAAGACATACAGGTGTAAAGAGAAATACCCCAAGAAGACATTCGAAACACTTGTTGATTCAATGTCGGCAAGGATCCACGAATGTATTGGTGCTCAAATAGGACGCATATCTTACTGAAAACTGTATCTAAAGGTAATAACTTAGCCTGATCCATTTCCACTTGTTATCATTTCTTCTGGGTATGGCCCTGGATATATCTTCAAAGTTTCCTAAAATTCTACCATTCCTGTATGCATGGTGAGATTCTAATTTTTGCCAGTGTAACTATAGGGCGACCATAATATTTCGCTATAAATTTTTTAAATCGAAAACTACCCAATCATTTGTTGTTGAAACGTTAACATAGGTTGTATTTAAATGACTTCGCAGGGGATATCGAGAGGAAAGTTAACAGAAGTGGCTTGATCCAAGTAGAATCAATTCCAGACACAGATGGGGTTCCGTCGGTGCAAACCCAGAATTCGGGTCCCACACGTCGTGAGACCCTGGGAGAGACTGTATAGTCAGAGAAGCAACTCTACATTAAGTTCCTTCATAAAAATAGAACAATAAATGCAATATAAAAACAACGCATTTTTTTAAAAAAAAACGGCTTAGGTAATATAAGAACATGCCTTTGCGGTATCTGCCGACCTTACATGAAGTACTTCACAAGTGAAGTATTTTACTATCCGCCTAAGATACACGTAACTACAGACTTCTAAATATGACATTGTATGTCAGAATTCGGGTCCCACACGTCGTGAGACCCTGGGAGAGACTGTATAGTCAGAGAAGCAACTCTACATTAAATTCCTTCATAAAAATAGAACAATAAATGCAATATAAAAACAACGCATTTTTTTTAAAAAAAACGGCTTAGGTAATATAAGAACATTACATGTTAATTTTACATTTCTAACGCCGCTCTGTAGTAGGGTTGTTGCGGATGTGCGGATGCGGTGCGGATGTGCGGATGCGGTGCGGATGTTCAGTGGTTGACATCCGCGGATGCGGATGTTTGCGGAAGCGGATGCCGATGTGGAAAATAAATTATATTTATTTATATTTTTATATTTTTATATTTATCACAAATAAATTTAAATCAATATTTTTTCATAAGTAAATTCTATTTCCATATAATACTGCCATATTAATTTATTTTTGCCTTATGTTTCAACAAAAAATGTATGCGATGATTTCACAAGTGAATTAAATATAATTACACACGCGTCTAAAAAACCAGTCTTCGTTATATGAACTTAGCGGAGTGCGTACCTAGACTAAATCAATCGTCAAGCACAATGCCACGCCACAGTGCATCTCAGCGCTCGCTTTTTTTTTTTGGTCTTATAACTATAAGCCTCTTCGACGTCAAGCTCATTAGAGGAGTAAAAAGATCGGGGCTAGGAACAGGAAGGAATTCGGCCATAGTCTTTTATAGGAAGCATTCGCCTGGAGTGATTTGGAGAAGCCATGGAAAACCAAAATCTAGATTCCCAGTCGGGGATTGGAACCGGCGTCCTACCGAATGCGAGGCCAAGGCCGTTACCCGCCTACCCGCACACTCAGTTCCATGCTCGCCACCTACCTTTCCTCCACTCTAGTGTACAGAGATCCGATTTTCGATAAAAGAACTTTTGATGGTCAGCGAAAGCCGTTACAGGTTCCTTTCAATTAACTCAATATTTCTTTAACAAAAAGTAATAAGATCATTATACGTTTTAATTTAAATACAGACTGTAAAGATTCTGTAAAATAACAATAATTTCATGTGCTCTAAAAATTCCAGTATTTCTATCAGCCGCGCAGTGCACCTCTATCGTTGTCACCTATTTTTAAAAGGAGACCTACAGATTAACGTGAAATTCGAATCACAGAGTGTCCCCAGAATCTTAGCATTAACAAATCAAAACTTTGGCCAAAGGTGACTGTCAATTTTAAGACCAATGAAAATTACAGCTGAGACAGGGATTAAGACCAGGGACTTTCAGTTACCCCAATCGTATGCCTTATCTATCTGATTCAAGAAACAAATCTGGATGTAATTACAAATAAATATTCAAACATAGTAAAATCAACGTATTTTTTTTCTATATAATTTATTTTTGCCATCCCAAACACAAATGTACTTTTATATGATTGAATAGATATTTTTCAGTACTTCTAAATTCATATGCTTGCGGCGTTTGATTCGGGTATGGAAGGTTTGCGGTTCAAAATCCGGGTCTCTGATGCAATTTTTACAGGCCTTAAAATCGACCTTCACGTCTGACAAAGCTTTGATTTGTTAATTTGAACATACAAGGACTCAACCTAAATTTTACGAACATTTGATGAACCTAAAGTGAGGCTGAAAAAAAGGACACTTTTCTAAAGCAACCAGTACGCCAAAACAACATTTGGTCGTAAAGAACCAGAAATTTCTGAACTCTTTCTATAGGGTTCTCCATATCGATCATCTCGACATAGGCTCCCAAAGGCAAAAATTAAACCAAACTAATGATGGCCGACACACGGTGCGGTGTCGTTTGAACTTATTTCAATCGAGTGAGGGACAACAATAAGAAAAGTGTCGATAGGTGACAGCGCGGGCTCGGCGCCATATAGTGTAGCCCGACGTTTACTTTACATGCAAGTTCAGACTTGTAAATTCGTCACTTAGGTAATAACACCGTTTAGTTCATTATTCCTTTTATTGCAAGATCGTCAGAAAACAACCACTTTTTTGTTAGCTAAGCGACGATGGGCAGAATCTCGAATAAAGAAGAATGTATATTGCAATGTAAACAAAATATCCGCAATACATCCGCATTAAAATTGCGGATGCGAAAGCGGATGTAGGATTTCACGCGAAAGTTCCGCACTTGCAGATGCGGATATCCGTTACATCCCTACTCTGTAGCATATAAATAAAAATGTTGTAAACGGCTTGAATGTTCGTTCAGTTTTGATCAGGAACAAAAGTTCGACATCCCTGTCGATTTAAGGAATACACTTGTATTTGACAGAGAGGTTACCCATAGTACAAATTTTCTTCTTCTCTAAATTTATTATGGAAAATTCACAGAGAATCATACGCTTATTTATTTCATCGGGATTATATTTGCATATTCTCGATCAGTAGAAAGCATAGCAAACTTACATGAACCTAGAATTTAAGTGCTTACTAATGTTACGATTTCGCTAGCAAGATACGCGGTTCCCACCTTTTTTTTATTTATTTATTTAAATGGCTTTCGGCCTTATCAGCCACACAGCCAAGTTCTTTGCGTTTTATGACAATTCACATTCCATTACTTTACAGTTCTACTAACATAGTTTAACAATTTACAGTTCATTTCCTTTACAGTTTTAAATATATATAATTTTCATTACAGTTCTATACACAACAGTTACGGTTCCCACTGTTTTAAACACATGCTCTACAAACCTGTTTACCAACGACGGACGATACCATCAACGAAACACTTGAACCCGTTCGGATTGATTTGAAACCTGACAGTATTGCTAGTTTAATGCACAGAATGCACTAGCATAAATTCGAACATGATACGATTTCATGTCGAATATAGGTGCACTGTCAATAATAGGCAGGTACGCAGAGTGTAAATCGGAAAACGCGAAATGTACTCAGTTTGTACATCACGAATCTGTCAAATAATAAATTCAAAAATTACTAAAAAAAAAAATTCAAAGCACTTGTAAATCTTAGCTTGAAAGCTAATGGAATTCTAAATAAGCAAAACAATTTTGAAACCCAGACTACGCGTATTCTGACATACGCTTGGTTTTCATTTTCAAAGGAAAATCTAACATTTTTCTCTAAATATTTTCGAGGATTTACAATTAAACTGTCTAACTAGTATGATTTTAGCAATTATATATAAACTTTAATTTTAAAACTCCCTCTTTTTATACAAGAAAACTTACATTATATCCACCGCCGCTTCTAACAAACCAAACAACAGTGACGGACGGCAAGCACAACAATCAACGATTTCTTGTGATTGTTGGAGCTACAGAGCGACGCTCTCTTTGTATAAGCGCACGGTATTGCCAACAATTATATTCAACTATAACGAATGAACACAGCCCCCTGGATCGCATTTGAAAAAGCGATAGATCAACCTAAAAACAAATATTCATAACAATAAAAGTAGACATGTTTCGACACTAAAGGATGAAGTTGATTAATTTTCTTTTTTTTTTCTGTGTTACACTAATTTCGATTACTATTTTCGAAATGCGGGTGTCACCCCCAAACGGGTGACACCCGGGGCGGACCGCCCCCACCGCCCCCCCCTAGCTACGCCACTGTGAGTGACTTTACTGTTTTTAAATCGGCTTATTTACTGAGTTAGGTTGCAGTATCGGCTTCTGCATGAAATGTGTCTCTCATGTCCTGTAGTTGCTAACTGAAAAATTTTATGTTTACTGGAAGGCTTACCCCCTCCCTTATGCTCTATAGCCAAGAAAACTAGAATATACCCAAATTCTAAGGTGCTTACACCCATCTGTAAATTTAGTCTGTACTTATTACATACCACCCATATTTTTTACCAAATCATTATTTTCCAATGAAAACAATATTTAGCTTTTAGCCATCCTTCTCAAACTTTTCAATAATGTGTAATAAAAATTTACACATATTTTAAAGTGTAAATGATTCTCCTATCTTTAAAACTGTGGCTTCAGGAATTTCTGATCGTATTTTACGACTTACGAAATTTTGAACACTTCGACTCACAAAGTTTTTTATCTTTTCAGTGCAGATTTCTACCTACTAAGTCACATGTTTCATTTTACTACTTGTAGCCAAAAGTACCTCTGGAAATGAATGTTGCATTTTCTAACCCAAAATAAGCCGAAATTCATTATATGGCAATATTTACTTTACGTTAGGACATTCATATAACTGTTTACTTTCACTTACACTAGAAACTTGTAAGAAAATAACTTTAAAAATGATTTGCAATAGAACTGATGCTAGCTTGAAACTCTCTGAACAAATTTTGTTAATTAAATATCTCTGCATTTCTGGACCTATGTCTTCTTGCAATCTAGATTTAATTTCATTGTGATGTGCACATGCTCCAGTAGCAACTTTCCTACACACTTTAGTGTCTCAAGCTTCCAGTACCTTGAGATTGTGACAGATAGATATTATTTATAAAATAGATGAGTGAATGGTTACTAGGTACCTCTGGAAGAAGGCATTCTAGAAGGAGAAGGATGTAAGAAGGAGATATGGGGAATTTCTTCTGAAGATAAGTGTCACAACAGAAGGCTGGTGTAACAATTTATCTTGAATCCAGTAATTTAAATAGGAGACACTTCTGTAGGAATGCACTCAAACCATGTAAATGCTCATGTTACATTTACAAATGACTGTGTTACATAGAAAAGGAAAGCTTTAGCAGAATATGGTACATTATGGGCAATAACTCCGAGAGACAATCATGGAGTTGACTTATACAAATATAATGTCGTATTTTTTTTAATGGTGGGTCAGTAAGCTTTTGCCAGATGTGGAAGTTCAAAGAGAGTGCTTGAAGCGATGCTTTGAATTACTGAATTCTGGAGGTGGTGGACTAGAGAATGCATCTTGAATTTGGATGTCACAATAAAGTTCTTGCTCTCAAGTAATAATAAAATTAATTACCAATTTGAAAAATTACAATACCTTAGTTTCCATTTGATTTTTTAAATCTTAAATTATTTCAGTGCCTTTAACCATTCATTTAGGTAAACTTTTAAACATTTTAATTTTTAAACTCTTTCGGGGTTTTTAGTAAATTATTCGACTTTCCCTTGGATAATTTATTCCAATGCCTTAAATACAAACAAAAATTTTCCCACTTACATAAATTTGAAATCAAGTGCTAAGTTATGGTAATGGTCATATTTTCTCTTTCACGAACTACTCCTAATCTTTCTAACAATATCCATCAAAGCATCACCCCCAATATGAGCACAATGCAATTCAAGAACTCTCTCTCTTCACCCATTTTCCTTCTTCCAGTTGAGAGAGGTACATTTTGAACGCCCAAATTGCTTTTGTCATCCACCTAGGATGATTTATACTCGAAGTATCTGAATGAGGTAAATGATGAATAATTTACCAAAAGTGTTGAAAGAATTTAAAGTTAAAATTTGTAGAGGACAAATGTAGGTGGGTGCTGGAAAAGGGGAAGATTGGTGTGTAGGGAAATTGTCACCAGAGCGTGTGCTCCATTCCAATTAAATTAAATTAAATTATTTTATCCTGAAATATGTCAAAGAGATCGTACAAAGATTCCCCAAGTGTAAATTGTAAACACAATGAAAGTAACGAAACCAAACATTCAGGTGGGTTGTCTAATGCACGAGGTGCAAGATTCCAGTTTAATTAATTTTTCAATTATTTTTTTACAGTCAAATTACAAAAGAATCTTGTTATTCACTCATAAATTAATTAATCTTGATATCATTAATTTTGGTTTTTACTGGAATGTGACACTGAATAAATATAAATAAGAAATTTTATTTAGGCACTTATTGCAAATAATACATGCTTTTACTATGAATTAACGAACTTTATTTTATTGTTGTCACTAATAGCTAAGGAGAAACTAAGAAGTTTTAAATAAAAACTTGTTTTCTGTCCAGGTTGTTGCACGAGGCCCCTTGCAAGAGTGACGCCACAGGTGATTGCCCTGCCTGCCACCCTCTAAAGCCACCTCTGCCTCAGTAACTTCTTCTCCACCCTTATCTGCAATTGTCTGAATACCTTTCCTTCCCCTCAGTTTTCCAACATAGCTACAGAAAACTTTGGATGCATCATTAAATGATCACCCTGCACTGATAATACTCTTCATAAACATATCTTTAGCTTTCTTCTTTGCCACTAATCATTCCTTGTTTAGTTTTTTCCAGCATGTACCAGAGTGTATGTTGGCTGCTCGGTAGTGAGACTGGTGGGGTCAGTGAAGCCAAGTTTGACACTGGGATTTATATTATTGTTGTTTTGGAGTAATTAAACTACAAGGAAATTTTTTGGACTAAGTGAAATTGGTATATTCTAAAATGAGTACAATTTTGTACTGGAGAACCAAGTGAAGATACAAAGTTAACGTCTCATGGAGAGGCAAAAGGATAAATGGCTGATAAGAAAGGGGCAGTGTGTACTGAAAATAATAGAGGATTGGATGAAGGAGATGACGTGGAGCTGATGGAAAAAATAGAGAAAAAAATGATGGGTCTGTATGCAAAAAGGACGCAGCCAGTGGCTAAAATCTTTGGAGAATGATGATCACAGAAACAGGTTATCATATTTCAGGATCTGATTCATGAATGCAAGGTTGAGAAAATACTACATGGTTATTGTCAGATCTATTAACCATCTATTTGATGGTATGTAGGAAGTTATACAGGAAGTTTCTTTTTAATAGGAGAGATTGGTTAAACGAGGAATTGAATGGTTATGACATGTTTCTGGAGTAACATGTGGAGAAATTTGTCATTTTGTCATGACATATTTATTTGCAAAACCTTCAAATGCAATGCCAGAAAGTATGATTTGTATAAAAGAAGGCAACAGCTGTAAAAGCAAATCTGTTAATAGAATTTGGGTGTTTTTTTAATGTAATTAATTTATAGAATATTAGTGGAAACAAGATTAAGGATGAAATAAACATTTATGAATTCAGGTTGCTTATGAGTTGACTTCCTCAGATGCATAACATAGGAGATTTAAAATTAGTTTAAAAAAAAAAAAAAAAAAAAAAAAAAAAAAAAAAAAAAAATGTTAGCTCTTGACCAATAGAGGGATTTCTATAGGCAGCAGGAAACATTAACTCATTACAGTACTATAAAGTTAAACTTTCAATACCAACTCTTAAATAATAAAAATCACTGGTTTAATCCTAGACTGCGATTCCGCCACTGACTGGCGTTGATGTGACGTCATATTGACATTGTTTTGAGGTATTCGCTGTCGATGTACCAACATAAAGATAATTTATTATTGTGACCGGCCACAGAAATCCAATAACACATCAACACTGAACATCTGGTTGTGTTATCGGAATTCTGCGGCCGCTTACCAGCGGCCGCCTGCATCTGATTCACCTTCAGGATATCAGTTTAGGTTGATATTGTACAGTTTTAAATTATTGTGACCGAGCTAGCTCGGTCACAATAGCACTAAAAGGAATAAACCTAATTATGTTGGTAGTCGACAGCGAATACGTCAAAACAACGTCACGTCAACGCCGGTCAGTGGCGGAATCGCAGTCTAGGATTAAACCAAATCACTTTGAAAACAATTCCATTACATTAAATTTTTTTAATGAGATTTGGATCCATGAAAACACAATGTTCTCAGTTATATACATACTATAAAGCACTATCCTTATGAGAGTAGTAATTACCGTTTCAGTTCAGAAGCACCCTGTCTCAGTATTTTAACAGCCACTAGATCATAATTATAGTAGTCAGAGTCTGCAGGCTGAGGAAATCTTGACCTCATCGTGCAGAGATTTATCTGTAAACAACAAAGAAGTATAGCATTACTAAACATACACTGCTGTTTGTTTTAATTAATATGCACTTACATTTTCTTTAATTGACTGTCACATTTCCTCTCTATTTTTTTTACTTAGGGCTTTACACCTCATTGATGGCTATGGTCATTAGAGGTGGGATGGGACTAGGGACAAGGAACGGGAAGGAATTCGGCCATGGCCTTTTTGAAGGAAACATCCCGGCATTCACCTGGAGTGATTTGGAGAAACCTTGGAAAACCCAAATCTAGATGCCCGGCCAGGGATTCGAACCTGCGTCCTCCCGATTGCGAGGCCAGAACATTAACCGTTCACCCACCACATTCGGTCCTCTATTTTACTCATGCCTAAAATTTATAATTTGTATTTCAGTATTTTTCTCATATATAGTTGCTCACCAGGCATTGCTAGTGGAAATATCAACCATTTTCTATTTATTACATCCACCTTTCATTCATATCACTTGTATAACAACATTTACACAAAGTTTCACTAATACTACAACAACGAAGACTCAACCCCTAAATTTTAATCCTGCAACAGATACGGTCCCACGTGTGAACAATCTTAAGGAAGAAAGAAATGTCTTTTTACGATTTTTAAAAAAAAAATTATACAATAATAATAATAATAATAAAATAACAGTATCCACACATACATAAACAACAGGGAAAATGCTTTAAGGAAATATAAATACAAAGCAGCATAGTGGAAGTAACTCCATTATTTACCAAATATAAAACTCCAATAAAAAGATAGTATGTTAACTTGGTTTTTGTGTTGATTTTTTATACATTTATATATTATATCTTTTGTTGACTTTTAAAACTTACTAAATGAGTTTTATCTTATAAACTCAATACCCTTTTCAAAATAAATCTAGTAACAATTAAAAGTGAAGTAAAGAACTACTGAAAAACAAGAAACAAAAGAAAATATTAAAATTTAAATTTATACTTTTTTGTGTGTGCTGTTTAGTAAAAAAAAATTTACAGCAGATTGTTTCTTATAAGAAAATGCTTCTTAAATGAATCAGGTAATCTTGCTGATGAACTGAAATTAAAAACAGATAATTATGAAAACTCACACACATACCTCACCATACTGCCCAATGCCAAGCCTCTCAACTACACACAACTGATCCAATGGAAACAATGGCAGTTCTGGCTGTCTTTCTTCATCTTCATCATGTTCAGTTGTAGTGGTCATGTCATCACATACACTTAGAGAATCCCCACTGTAATGTGAAGTAATAGGCGGAGGTGGCAATGGAGGTGGAGATGTAGGAGGAGGTGGCTGCAAGTAGATAACACAATGTTTAATTATATGAGCATAATTGTTCTAAATGCTTTCATAAAAAAATAAAAAATAAAAATAAATAAAAATAATAATAATAATAAAAATTCTATTAAAGTTTTCTGTAAAAATTAGCTTTTATGTAAAATGAATGTTCAATGAAGTTCTGATACAATGATGAATGAACATCAGCATTGAATATCTGGGCTATTCAAGAAAGAAAAGAAAAGAAAGCTGTGCCTTTGTTTATTGCTACATAAAAAACATTTCTTTAATAGTTTATCAATGAATTAACAGTACTAACCTCAAGTCACAGACATATTTATTTAATAATAATAGAAATATAATAAAAGGTTTAAACTGATGTATCCATAAATGAAGTGCTCTGTGACATTTACTAATGGTAAAGATTTATAATAATTTATTTATTTACAATGGAGCACATGCCACGGTGGCAATTTCCACACAAGCATCTTTTCAATTTTATTGTACCCACATATTTTTGCCCTCTATGAATGTTAATTTTAAATTTGTTCAGCATTTTGGTAAATTATTCATTATTTTCCTTGGTAATTTATAGCAATCCCTGACCCCCTTACCTATGAAAATTTTCCTACTGCCCTACATCTGAAATAGAGTGCCAGCTTGTGGCCATGGTTAAATTTTCCCTTCCATGCATCTCCTAATTCTTTCACCAATATCTTTACACACCTTATAATCAATATGTGCCTTGTACACTGGCACCACTCTCATCACCCTACTCCTGTCTTCTAATAAATCCCATTTCAGCTCCTTTATTATATTACTTACTGACTGTGGTTTATAGTATTTTCATGAGGCAAATTTGTAGAAATCCAACTGAAATGTACAAGTTGTTGTTAATACATTCTTACCTTGCATATTTCTGTAGCAGCATAGTACTGCTGCTGTGGTGGCGGTGGCACAGGTGGTGCCTCTGGGAAGACAACACGATGATTGGCAGGTGGAGTGCGGGTTGCCTGGGGCACTGCATATTCACGGGCCACAACATCAGGCACACCTAAAATATGTAAGATTCAAAATTACACACCTTACTTGAATAGACAGAACATTAATTGCATGAACTTAGGGGGTGTCATGAAAAGTTTGTCAAGTAATTTTGAATACTGACTTCCATGTTGTATATATTTGTCTTATAGACTCCATACTGATTTTTATCATAATTTGGGTATTGTATCTAAAGAAATTTAGAAAAAAAATTATGTCCTGTGACCTATTGTCCATGGCATTCTGAGCCTGTGGAGAACTATGTCCTGTAAAGATACTCATTATGACAGTTCTTGCTAAAGATGTTGAAAATTAATAAGCAAATTTAAAAAAATGCCCATGTAGATATCAGGAAGAAAATAGAATTTCAAACAAACTGTGAGCAATCATGAAGACAGTAATTACTAAATGATGACGACTGAAATTGTTTGGAATTATAAAATTGTAGCGTCACACTTTGTATGCAACATTAGACTATTTGACAGTACCAGATGACCCGTGCGAAAATTTCGTGAATAAAATGCGATGAATAGTGAGGTTCAATATAATGTCAACAAGTTCAGTCATTACTCTTCATACTCCTACTTCATTTATCGATTTTGGTTAGAAATCCAGGGAGATAAATGGCTCGAAACACAAAAAACGTATTTTAGAAATATTGACGTTTTTGCGCTTTATGGGTCGAATTACGAAAAATTCCTTTCTTAGAATATAATGTTACCACAGCAGAAACCTTAGTCTTTAATACGATATGTCATTTATCTATATCGATTAGATATCAAGGGAAATATAAGGCTCTTGACACAAAAATACGTTGCCGAACAATTTATACTTTTTCCCTTTAATAGTTGAATTCCAAACACTTCTTTCTTAAAATATGATGTCAGCAAAGCTGAGACATTATTCCTCACAATCGTACTTGATTTATCGATTTTGGATAGATATCAAGGGAGATAAGTGGCTCGAGACACAAAAAACGCATTTTAGAAAAATAGACTTTTTTGCCTTTTATGGGTCGAATTACGAAAAATTCTTTTCTTAAAATATAATGTTACCACGGCGGTCACCTTATTCTTTAATATGATACCTCATTTATCTATATCGGTTAGATATCAAGGGAGATAAATCGCCCGTGACACAAAAATCGGTAATAGAAAAATTTATACTTTTTTCCTTTAAGGGTTGAATTCCAAAAACATTCTTTCTTAAAATATGATTTCACAAAGCTGATACATTACTCCTTATAATTCTACTTCATTTATCGATTTTGGTTAGATATCCTGGGAGATAAATGGCTGGAGATACAAAAAACGCATTTTAGAAAAATTGACATTTTTACCTTTTAAGGGTCGAATTACGAAAAATTCCTTTCTTAAAATATAATGTTACCACGGCGCAGACCTTATTCTTTAATATGATACCTCATTTATCTGTATCAGGTTAGATATTAAGAGAGATATATCGCTCGTGACACAAAAATGCTGTTATAGAAAAATTTTATACTTTTTCTCATTAAGGGTAGAATTCCAAAAACATTCTTTCTTAAAATATGATGTCACAGAGCTGAGACAATACTCCTCATAATCCTACCTCATTTATTATTTTTGGTTAGATATCCTGGGAGATACATGGCTCAAGATACAAAAAACCCATTTTAGAAAAATTGACATTTTTGCCCTTTAAGGGTCGAATTACGAAAAATTCCTTTTCTTAAAATATAATGTTACCACGGCGGAGACCTTAATATTTAATATGATACCTCATTTATCTATATCAGTTAGATATTAAGGGAGACAAATGGCTCAGTGACACAAAAATGAATTGCAAAAATATTGATACTTTTGCCCTTTAAGGGTTGAATTCCGAAAAATTTCTGTCTTAATATATGACGTCACTAAAGCGGATATCTTAATCTTTAAAATGATACTTCATTAAACGATCTCAGATAGGTATCCAGGGAGATATATGACTCTTAACACAGAAAACAGCATTTTAGAAATATTGACATTTTCGCCCTTTAAGGGCCGAATTCCGAAAACTTCATTTCTTAAAATATAGATGTGACCAAAGGGAAGACCATAAGCTTTAAAATGACACCTCATTCATTGATTTCGGTGTAGTATGAAGGAAGATACAGGCTTGTGACAAAAAAAATACCTTATAGAAATAATATATATGATTGAAAATACAATATATTTTCAATACTGTTAAATACAATTTATAATATAATTTATAATATAAATTGTAATCATTTTATTAGATTAATGCTTCAGGAAGCTAATTTTAAAATTCCCATTATTTTTCACTGATGACAATTCTTTTAAATTCAATTTGATGTGGTATAGCTATCTGAGAGCATTTTCCATGTATATATATGATAATTACATTTTATAATCAAATATAATTAGCCTACTTTTTCTAAATTATTCAGTGTAAATAATTATTACAATATTGTGTCATTAACACCAATTTCCTATTCTCCAAATGTGCCTGTCAAAGTCCTGTTTCATACATTCTAGAGTTATTTTTCTATCACCTGCCCAGTGTGCTCTTCCTTGTTGAGTTTATTATCAGACACCATGCCAAAATATTTACACTTACAGCCTTCAACTCCTGAGTCGAACCCTATAATCACAAACAACCTTTAGATGTTTTATCTGTGTCGCTAATAAGCTGACTCTTCTTGGTAATATATCTTCATTCCATGCTGACATACCCATTTAGATCTTATACCCAGGTGACCATGCAGTTTTCATCTTGTTTTGATCCTATTATAAACCATTAATGTCATCTTTCATACTGACAGTAAACTATCAACACAGTCATTCATTAGAATAAATAACAGCAATGGTCCCAATACACTACCCTGTGGCACTACCGTATTTACTTCCACTCTTTTATAATATATTTCCCACTTTAATACATTGTTTTTGTGTTTTAAGAATTCGTTTAACAAGCAAGTAACTTTTTCATTCAATCAATTGTTTTCAGTTTGTTTAAAAACATATTATGGCTCACTCTGTCAAATGTATTAGAAAGATGTAGTGGCTATCAACTTGGCCACCCTTATACAATTCATCCAAAATATCTTGCATATAGGTCACCACTTGAGATTCACATATATATCTTTGCGTAAAGCCATGTTGTCAATCTGCAAACAAGTTTCTTTCCTCACAACTATTTCTGATAATTATAGCATATCAATCTTTCCATGACTTAGCCTATCACTGATGAATAACTAATCAGCCAGTAATTTTTAACCATATTTGTCACTTGTCTTTTATGAACCATTACTACTCTCACTCATTTCATTCCTCTGATAAGCAGCAAGACTCCAGACACATTTTAAATAATATTTCAAAGTAAGGTACAATATTGTACCACACAAACTTTACTATATCTGTAGTAACATTATCTACACCAGTCCCTTTGTGTTTTTTTTGTTTTTTTGTTTTTTTTTTTTTTGTTTTATGAGTTCCTTCATAGTTTCCTGAGAAACTATTTCAAATTTTGTAATGACCTCATTTGTTCTTATAGCGAGATTCTCCTGTGATTTATTCCCTCTGATCACAGGATGATAGTCCCTAGTGGTCTCATTAAACAAGTCACTCAACATCTCTGCCATTTTAAAACCCTCAGTGACTTCAACTCCATTCTTATCTTCAATTGCCTTCAAGTCAGATTTCTAACATAGCATCATTCAGTGGCTCCATTTTTGATGTTACATCTTGCTTAATAGTAATTAAAATTTGATGTAAGAGAAAGGAAAAATTATTTATGAATGATAAATGAAATTGTAGTGTTATAATCATGGGCAGAGGTATATAGGAGGAGAGCAATGTCACATAAAAAAGGGGACACTACGGTGCAGAGTGTAATGACCAAATGTTGCTTGGAGTTCTGCAACATTCGCATTAACTTGATCATGATGACTGTGTTATTGATACCTTTTCTCGAATTTGCTAGACTTCTTTAAATGGCGACCAAACTATGAGGGTAATTCGGAAAGTAACCTCCGTTAGGCTATAAATAAAAAACTTGGATAGCAAAAAAACATTTTATTATATACATCTTAAAACTACAGCTTTTTACTATTTTTCAACATAGTCACCATTTAAATTTAAGCATTTGTAATAGCGTTTCACTAATTTACAAATTCCTTCTTCATAAAATTTAGCCCCCTGGGCAAGTAGTGAATCTTTCACAGCATTTTGAAGTTTGTCATCATCTTCAAAGTGTTGTGACGCAAGCCACTTCTTCACGTGATTGAAGATATGAAAATCACTAGGAGCCAAGTTGGGGCTGTAAAGGTGATGATTGAAAACGTCCTATTTGAATTGCTTACGAAGCTCTGGAGTCTTATGGGCAATGTGAGGACGAGTATTGTCATGCAAAAACACAACACTGAATGACAACTTACTGTGAAGTTTGTTTTGAATGGCTCGCTTAAGTTTCTTCGAAGTTTCACAGTAGACATGTGATGTGATTGTGGTGCCACATTCCATAAATTCAATGAGGGAAACTCCCTCAGCATCCCAAAAAACTGTAGTCATAACCTTCCTCATTGAAAACATTTGGCGGGCTTTCTTCAGCTTTCTAAGGGGAATTGTTATGGACCCAGGCCATCGACTGTTGTTTCATTTCAGCATTTATGTATGCCACCCCGTTCTATCACCAGTCACAATCCTCTTCAAAAAAATCTTCTCCTTTCACATTGTATCATGAAAGGAAGTTTAAGACAGAGCCTATTTGTTTGGTTGGACCTCTGTAAGCAATTTCGGTACCCACCTAACACAGAACTTCTGGTAGCCTAATTTATCGGTGACAACCTCGTACAAAACCATATTAGAAATTTTTGGGAATTGTTTAGAAAGTTCAGAGATTGTGAATCTTCAATTTTCTGAACTTTTTTATCAACTTTCTTGACAAGATCATTACTCACAACAGAAGGTCTACCACTCCTCTCTTTATCATGAATGTTTGTTCTACCACCTTTAAAAAATCAGGCCCATTGCCACACAACACCTTCACTCATAACATTCGCACACAACTGATGATGAATGTCTGCTGCTGAAAAGTTTTGTACCAAAATAAATCTTATTGCAGCATGCACTTCGCATTTCATGGGATTTTCTATTGCAGCAGTTTTAAGATAATAACAAGACAATATGCAAAAGAGCAAGGTTCATACTGTCACAGCTGGATGCTTACTGAATTGGGGGAACATGTAGATGTGAAAATTGCGGCGCTCCGCGAACGACTACTAGTGCCACACTACAATGGAGGTTACTTTCCATATTACCTTCGTATTAATTTAACCTGTATAACTAACAGGTCATACATAAATGAAAGGATGTCACAGATATTATGAATCTGAAATATATTCTGAAAGTTTGATGAAATTAACACTGGTACCAGATTACACTGTTGAAATCACATATGAAGATTCAGGTTATCCTTCAAGGCACAACACTGACTAAAAGTATACACTCTTGTAAACATACCCGGATGTGCAGCCCAAAGTTCCGAGTGAGATTTATGATAATTTTCAACACTGCTACTATTGACATTTAAACCATTTTAAAAAAGTACTTACATTGCTGAATTTAGTTTAATGTTTCCTTTAAATGAGTGGTAGTGTCCGCAAACTTATTCCGAGGTGAAAGAGTTAAACTTTTCTTGGTTACATTTTAGATTGATACTGTCTGCCACAAGGAAACATGGCTACCCTATTTATAGTCTTGGCTAACCTTGGGTGATGTTGTTCCAGAACACTAATGTATTCCTGCCTTGGAAATAATATTTTCTTGTGGATTACAAAGATCCCATTTCTCTTGGTTCACTATTTTCACTCAGATTTTCCTGAGATTTTAATATATTATAGTTTAATTTATTTAGAACCCTTTTAGTCATGACAAATTTTGTCATAAGTTTGTTTAGTTAGGAATTATTAATTTTTAAAAGTCACTCATGGTGATAACATCAAGCTTCGATACTAAGATTCAATTATTCCTCCCTTTATACCTGTAATTACTATTAAACTGTTAATTATTATTATAAAACAAATTTTTCTCTTTTATTTAAGCATACTTTTATCTTCCTAGTTGTGTTATTTACAAAATTTAAATTTTTTATTTAATTAAAAATCATATTCAGAATTTATTAGAAGATCTGTGCATATACCTATGCTGTCAAAAAACTGTGATATTAGAATAGCTCTATTCATTAATTGATAATTGCGGATTTTGTGTTTTTCCTTTGTTTGTTTCCTTCAACCACACGGCAACTTACACTTTAAATATAAATTTAAACCTATTTGTATTACATATTATATTGTTCATAATTTTGAACTTCATTAGCTGATATTGATGTGCAAAATCTATTGACATTAGAGTTTCAACTGTCAAATCCTTATGTTTTCCTATTAGAATGGTTAGAAATCACATTGAAAAGTGCTTGAAAAGTGCTTTATTACTAAGAGGAAACTTATTTACTATATAAACTATATGTAATAGAGCCCCTCCTAAATGGTTTTGGTGAAGTTATAGTATATAACAAGAGGCCAGGGTGAGCCCAACATCTAAAGGATGATGTGCCAGGGGATGAGAAAAAGAAGCATTGAGTATCACTCTAGAGATCAGGTGGTTACAGGTATGTTTGGAATGAAAGTAGTGTCTCACAATTTTTTGCTAGTTATCAGGGGGAGGACTGGTAATTTTGGTGAGATCTCTTTCAGAGTGGTGTTGTGAAGAAAAGGGGGCAACCTAGGTTTGCTTGAGTGAAAACTATGGGTAGAGAGGTATTGGTGGCTGAGGAGACAAGTGAAGAGGTCGAATGGAGGCTGCACTGGGACAAGAACTTAGAGCCGTTCAGCCAATCCAGTCTCACTTCGACCAACTACCTGACATCAACAGAGCCAGGGTTCATAGTCGCCTTCACTCCATGACACCACACTACATGAATCTAGAAATAAAGATGCCAAGTGGGCACTCGGATCAACAGCTTTGGCAGTCCAGGACAACATTGCAGAACTGTAACAGCACAATGTTCAACAGCTGTTGCAACTTCTTGCTTCTAACTGCATTCAACACAAAGTAAAGAGGCCCAGTTCACAGCACAGTTATTACCAGAACCCATCTTGTCAAGCCCAGTAACACCTATGGGATCTTTCATGCAATCCACTGACCTATTAAATGAATTATTGTTTTCTATTAGTTATTAAATGGGTAGTTTGAACCAGAGATAAGTGATTTTCTTTGTGATGAATTAATGTTCATATCAGTGAAATAATGTCTTTAATGTGAGTATGTTTCTTTGAAAATAAAATAAAAATAGTTGTAAGTTATTCACAATTTTTTGGGGATTTTCAATTCATAATAGAGTAACATTGAATTTTGATTGACAGCTACCGACATGTAACCACCATGGTGCATGATGGGAGACTCGAAGCTAAAACCACACACAAACATCAGTGGTTGGCGCAGGGTATGTATGGCTGCAAAGTGAAATATAGGGACACAAATGTCTTCAGTCGAAATATGAAATTGCTCTCCATCGACCAATTTCAACCACCATATCTCCCAAACACCCATATCTAACGAAATGAGACCACCATGGTGTAAAGGTGGAGAGATGAGATGAATACCACACACATCACCAGAGGACTATGCTGGGTAGTTTTGGTTGTGGAGTGAAGTATGGGGACACACAAGTCTAATTTTATTTAGGTCCCCCACTGTCAACCACCCTATCTACCACACCCCCAAGCTACCAACATACAATCACCATAGTGCACGATGGAAGACTCCAGGCTACTATACCACAAAAAGGCTGGTGGTCTCCGCTTGGTAGTTCTGCCTGCAATGTGAAATATAGGGACAGCCATAAAAAAGTGCTATACATCAACCACTTTCAACCATCATATCTTCCACATTCCCATATCTACCAACATCTAACTACCAAAGTGAATGATGCTACTACTACACACAAATACCAGTGGTCTGTGTTGTATAGTTGTGGCAAAAAAGTTAAATATAGGGATACGCATGTCTTTGGTTGAAATACAAAACTATCCTTAATTGGCCACCATATCTCTCACACCCCTACAGCTACCGAAATTTGGCCAAAATTGTGCACAATAGGCGCCTCTATGCTACTACCACACAAACACACACACACACACACACACAAGTGATCTGCGCTAGAGAACTCTGGCTGAAAAGTGATACATAGGGACACATACGTCATTGCTCAAAATATGAAAGTGCCCCAGGTCGACCACTTTCAACCACCAAATCTCCCACACCCACACAACTATCAGCATTCAGCCAAAGTTGTGCACAATAGGAAACTCCAGTCTACTACCACACACAAACACCAGTGATCTGTGCTGGTTAGTGGTGGCTGAGATGTGAAATATAGGGAAACACACATCTATGTATATAGACTAGCTGTTACCCATGGCTTCATACATGTGGACTTAGAATTTCATTGCCGAAATTTGATATAGAAAGTTGTTAGTAACGTAAGATTTGTGCCAAACAACACCAGGTCTGTATAATATGACAGGAAAGTCATCACTATACCATTCTACCATCGAACCTGTCTCATGAATAGAGCCAATTTTCAACATAATTAAAATCAGAAAAACCAGCGAAGGTGCGGGGATGTGTGCATGGGGAGGTTTAACTGAGAGCATTTTCATTTCAGCCTGGTCTTTTCTTCTTTCTTCAGAATGGGCATCTGATTCTTGGGTTCTAATAACGTTAGCTGCTCCTGTTCTTCTAGAGATACTCCTTAAGCCAGGTTTACAGCCACAAGGCATGTCACAGGATAAGACAGAAACTTTTGGGCAGAACAAATGGACATCTAGACTAAATAATAAGTTTTGTCTCTAAACAAAATTTATTAACAAATCATACACTAACAGACTGCGCAAGAAGCAACCGACGTATCATTACAGACTAACACACGCAACAGTCTGTCCATCACCATTCGATAAGTTGTCAAAATTTCTTGACTACAAATGTTATTCATACCAAAAAATGTCCCGTGCCCTTCCTAGAGATACAAAGTATTTCCTTACAAGTTTCATCAATATTGTTATAGCCATTTAGTCGACAAAATGACACACTGACTGTGAGAGAAACAACACCTGAGTGATCAATATTGCGTAAAATAGTGTACACGTACATCATTGTTACAATGCATATGATTTGTCACACTTTGCATCCCGAAATTCGTGGTATCTACAATCTAACTTGGAACAAGAACAACTGACCACCCAGGTGTGGCTCACATGATCAAAAACAATTCTTAAAATTTTTTTGCTTCCACCAGAAATTGAACTGCAGACCACTATCCAAACATTTGTAACCAAGCTCATTAAGCACTAAGTTCGAGACCATTATACTGGAAGGTACTACAGAGACTTACACATCTAATGCGTCTGTCTATAGCCATTTCTGAAATTTTTCAAAATTACATGACAATATGTATTATTTAAACAGAAAGAAGAATCCTATGTTCATCCTAAAGCCAAATAGCATCCCCTTACCAAATTTCATCACGATCAGATAAGCCATTTTGTGCAAGAAATGTAACAAACAGACAGACAGAGTTACTTTCACATGTATAATATTAGTATAGATTAGTGCAGATCACACACATACTGACTTCGAGATAAACAAGCCTGGGTGGTCAATATAGCGTAAAATAGTGTACATCTACATCACTGTTAGACCGCCACGCATTGCACCCTAAATTTGTGGTATCTACAGTTTACTTGGAATCCGAATAACTGACTGTCCAGGCATGTATCATATGATCAGAAACAATTCCTAAAAGCTTTTGCTTCCACCAGGAACCTTAGTAACCAAGCGCATTAAGCACTGAGCTATGAGTTCCACTATACTGCAAGGTACATCAGAGACTTACACATCCAATGCGTATGTCTATCGCCATTTCTGTAATTTTTAAAAATTACATGACAATATGTATTATTCACACAGAAAGAAGAATCCTACATCCATCTTAATGCCAAATAGCATCTCCTTATCGAATTTCATTACAATCAGATCAGTCGTTAAGCCCAAGAAATGTAACAGACAGACAGAGTTTCTTTCACATTTATACTAGTACAGATAACACATGAAAAATTCAAGAAACTCAGTTATGTCGTAAATATAAACACATATGGCATCGAATAGACCGTAGCATAAATAAATCATAACACAATGCCCTCTGCTGGATGGTTACCCAACCTAGATAACCAAGTGTTGTGTCAATAAATTAACATAGGCCATCTGTTAGAAACTTATGGAACTTACAAATATATTAAGAGTTCTGTGTAATGACCTGGTGACAGGGTTTCAATGGGCTA
>JARYHS010013630.1:273631963-273829221 GCA_031002005.1 Vandiemenella viatica
TTGCCACAAATTACTATTCCCAATTGGGAACACTGTGGTATTAATAAACAATTTTTCAATTCTATTCTTTTTCAGAATGTAAGATTTTTCAGGCAGTGGGTACTTCGTTAAATTTTATCCTGATAATTTCAGGAAACCCTTTGCATTCTGTATGGTAAAAGAAAACAGGGTTTCTTTTCACAAACTCACTTGTCTATGCTGTACCAGCACAATAAGACTACTTTGAGTTATGATTGTTTGGGAGGGGATAAAGATGAAAAGTATGTTGAACCCTTACCATCAAACAGAAGGCCAACACTCTTTGCTGAATGGAGGAATGTCTTAAAACTTAAACCTACTGATCCTCCTGTTCAGAAACACCCATGGAAATCTACGCTTGCACACAGTCTCAGACAACCTGTGTTACTTTAAATGTTTTTCATTTTTGTACCTTTTTGACAGTTAGTATTTGTTTTATCTGAGTCTTTTACTCAGCTGAGTTTGATTTTTGAAGTATTGGGACAGAAGTTTTTGCAACTCTTTACTTTTCTAATGAGTACTTCCATCTAATAATATTTGAACATCTACCTTGGGAAGTCATATGCCAGATTAGATTGGATAGGATTTCTGAGACACCAAGGGTGGAACTTATGGATGTTGAGATGGATTGTCAAAGAGATAAAGTTGTTTGTGCAAGTGAGGAAGTTGATGCTCTAGTTAAAGTAGAGGTGGAGATATAACATGTTTTCCTATATTTTTGGGGGAGGCTGGAAGAGAAGAAAGTACCATTTTGGGGGAATGCATTATTGTTATTTTATTAATAGGGCCAGGAAATAGAGTCCTGCCTGCGAATCCCATTATTATTAGGGCCAGGAAGCAAAGACTTACCTGCGAATCCCATATTTATTATTAGGGCCAGGAATCAGAGACTCACCTGCGAATCCCATAATTATTAATTGCATTTCCACCCATCATTATTATTATTATGTATCAGTGTAACAAAACAAGGCGACCTCCTATAAAAACACATTAGGCATCACCTAGGGATGACCTCAATACCAAATAAGGCGTCATTGTTATTTCATATAGTTACACAATTTCATACACATATATATATATAGGAAACATGAGCAGTCAACACACTATAGAGACAAAAGCGGAAATGACCAAGTTTGTTACACATAATGGAATCTTGGAGATATGATATTAAAACTGATGTGAGTTTACATTCTTGTTGCTGAAGAATGAATTGAAAGCTATTTTGGAAGTTATGTACTGTCTTAAGTGTTTATCTATGTACCGTAGAACGGTTTTGGGATGCAATTCCTATTGTCTTGTACACTAAGAAAGTTGAATGATGTTAGTAATGTATGAGGATACACACATACTTTCAAATATTTTTATAAAAATAAACCACTCTAGTAAAACTTTTATAATAAACTTTACGACAGATGTTCCTACTTTAAGTAACACTTTCTTCGCTTTGTCTTATTTACCCAACTAAGGTTGAGGATTTTTGTGCTTTGAGGCACCTTAGGCACTTCATAGTGGCCTTCAACAATTACACTTATCAGAGTAATGTTTTTTATGAACAATAAACTATACAAATTGAATTGTCTTGGATAAAATACTACTGATTTGAAGCTATAACGTTTCTCTTGTAACATTATATGATATATTTGGTCCAGGGGACAGGGATCCCATGACAAATACACACTACTATGACCTAACTATTTTTTCATAACAAGAGGAAGATATACCAATTATAAAGACTATATGACATTATTGCACCAGAGTACTGGTGAACACAACGAGTGTTGCGATACTTGTGAGATACAATGATACGCTATATTGACTCTCAACCAGTATACTGGTTCCTCGCAACTACGTTGCACACATACACTACTTTTATACTCTCATTTTACACAGCAGTGTACTGCTGCTTGGAAACTACGTTTCCTTATAAGTTACAATTTACCCCTACACATTTTTAGATGTTTCTTTTCTTTGGGGATAATACTATGTAAATAAATCTAATAAGTAATATTTCTTATGATTGTAACAACTTCTGTTGAGTTAAGTGATCCAATAACTTGGCATGGACCAAGTTCATTTCACTATGTTTTAATTTGATATGGATATGCTTGTATTTTTCTTGTACTTTCTTTATATGTATTCCTTTGGATCATTTCTTGTAACATTAATTACTTACAGGACTTATAACTTGTACTTGTTTTTCATTTTTCTTGCTATTTGTAATTACCATCTTTGCTAGAAAAATAATTAATTTTGTTTCATTTTCCAACAACTTGTGAAAATTTCATTGTAATTACCATGGTTATTGTAATCTTACTTTTGTAGCTATTTTTCTATTGTATCTTAATTTTTCGTTATGTATATGTTAGTGGTAAGAACAGTTTGGCCGCCACTAATCCCCATATTTTGTTTTCTGTTTTGTATCTTTCACAGACCAGCTAGCTGACCGAGTTCCCCAGGCTACTCCTGCTGCGTCAGGAACTGGGGATGAGGGACTTTGCTCGGCAGAGCTAGCCATAAGGCTGTTGGTTTATATAATTACGAGCCTTAAAGTCTGCGCCCGTTTCAGGACTTGGGTTTTCACCCATTTAGGGGGTTCTGCGACAAGGGTTTAAAGTGTATAAAGGGAAAGTGGTAAGGCCATAACAAAACAGTGTAATATGCAAACAAGGACGTTCACAGAACGAAAGACTTTCCAAAATGGAATTCTAAAAGAGATTATTTGTAAAACACCATTTTGTTTTTATGTCTATGTTTATAAAATGTTAAACTTTAAGGTTTTTTCTGAAAACAAATCTGATGTTCCATTGTAACAATATTTTTCAGTGTACTGTTGTAATTTGCATGTATACAATTTATGTCTTATATTTTGATAATATGTTTGATATTTTGAGAAATTTTGTGAGAACACACAGGCTTATGATTTTGTGATTATTTAATATTTTGTATTTTACATTTTTGCCATTTGATCAGAAATTCTCATTAAGGTAGATCTTTTAAGAGTGAATGAGTTTGAAGATTTTTGTAATAATTTTGTGAGTGGAAATTAAAAGTTTTTGGGATTGTTATAAGTAAGAATATTTTGTTTTGAGTATGAATGATGGAGAGAGAACCGAACCAACAAGAGATAGTTAGATTTTGTGGGAATAGTTCATTTCTTTGGGATTTAAATTTTTTTTTGTTTTTTTTTTCAAGATATTCAGTTAGTTTTCTTGGGAAAATAACCTCAATCTTCGGGGGGCATGTAAGCATCTTAGGATTTTGGTTAAATTCTAGCCTCTCACCTTTAGACATTAGAGGGAAAGCTTATTCTGTAGTAAAAGATCGTTTTCAGTTCATGTTTAGGTTATGGGAGGAAAGCTTTGTATAGCATAGAGATACCGTAACCAAACACACTAAATAAAAACCTTTTAGGGATAATAAATGCACCCATAATTAAATAAAGGCTCTAAATAAACCTTTGATAACAAAAAGAAGACATCAGTTTGGGAGGAAAGAGATTAAATCCCACAACTTCAATTTCAAATAATAAATTTTGATATAGGCTAACTTCGTAGTTTCTAAACCAATTTGAATGCAGTAAAGACCTTTAAGTTGCTAAACGCCGAATATAAACTCTGAATAATAATAAACAAGCTTTTAATCAACTGGAAATTAAATAATCAGTAATAATATTACCTTGGACTTAGGAATTGCTAACTGGGGAACATTTTGTCATTTTAAACCAATTTTAGGAGCAATAGAGTAACTTAATAGCAAGTAAACCAACTAAAGTAACTTTCTGTAGTGATATTAACACCTTTTACTAACCTTTGATATGATAATCCATAATAATCCAGTTCAGTGCACAAGTAATTTCTAATATTTGGCATTTCACTGTTTTAACACACTTTCGAACCAAATAAAGTAATTTCAATGAAGTAATCAGGCAATTAAAATATAAATTCACTAAAATTTCGTAGTTTCTGAACGTTTAAATAACTTAAATCAATTTGTTTATACTTCGTCAGATGCACCTCACTTTTAATAATTTTTATCTCAAAATCCTAGAGGATCTCCGAAATAAAAAGTAGATTTCCGGAAAGAACTAAAAATCTAATCACATATAATTATTTCAAGTAATTCCAGTCAATAGAATCGATTTTATAGAGACCTTAAAATTCAGTTTTCATCATGACCATGAGGTCGATTTAGAAATATCTTCCAGCCGATCTAAAGTAGATACAGAGATGAGATAACTTTCAGAATATGTATTTTTACTCAGAGAATCTCATGGTAATTTTAGATTTGCGATAAAACTAATAGAAATAAAGTTATAAAATTAAAACTGAAATCACACTTTGGTTACGTAGTAAGTAAACTTTCCCTGCACCGATCTTAATAAAAATCACACCAATAAACTCAGGAATTTTTGTAGAACACAGTGATAATAATAACAATTATGTAAACCGTGGCATTAATAAAATGACGAAATGTAGAAGTTTTCCAGAACAATAGTAGTTCCCCAGGTACGAAAGTAGTCCACTCCTCCACTTAAAACTTTTAAACCAGTTGCTTAAAATTATTCACTAAATATTCATCATTTCACAATTAAATATGTCGAAACACTGTCACACCTAAAGTTTTGGATAACCGTTTAGTTACTGAGATATTTCAGATCTAAATCGTAGAAGTGTTAGCAGAAAGTCGCGTTCTGGCTCTGACGTCAGCGAAGGTATAAATTATAGGTCGCGGTGACGTCTTTGTCTTTTTCCTGGTTGCAGTCGTGTTAGTAAGATGAATTAGGCGTGTGTTGGTAGGTTGGCTATTCCGACGTTAGGTTGGTAGTGCAGGTCACAGTTTGCCATTGCGGAAGTCGGCCATCATGGTTTCAAGGGCGTGGTACTCATTCTCGTAATATGAACTTGTAAATCTCCGTCGGGGTTGGTGCGGGTTACCTCTCTCCATGATCTGTAATTTTTGGATCGATTGTTCGATTAGCCTGTGCAACTTAAGAATGCTGTTTGAACTTTGAATTTCTTTTAAATAAACTTGAAGACTTTTTGGAAAAGTGAACTGTTTCATTTCGATAACTGCTGTATACCTTTTCAATATTTGGGTCATCAAATATTGTGGCGACCTTTTAGCATTCTCGTTGTATCCTGGCAACATGGTCAAACTAAATTAAAATATGCAACAAACTTTCTTTGGACAGTAAGGTGCTACCAAGACTGTTAGTTAAGGTACTTAAGCGATACTCAACCCCGGTATGCAGCTTTAGTCCTTACACCGTGCCCTTCCTAGAGATAGAAAGTATTTCCTTACCAAGTTTCATCAATATTGTTATAGCCATTTAGTCGACAAATGACACACTGACTGTGAGAGAAACAACACCTGAGTGATCAATATTGCGTAAAATAGTGTACACGTACATCATTGTTACAATGCATATGATTTGTCACACTTTGCATCCCGAAATTCGTGGTATCTACAATCTAACTTGGAACAAGAACAACTGACCACCCAGGTGTGGCTCACATGATCAAAACAATTTTAAAATTTTTTTGCTTCCACCAGAAATTGAACTGCAGACCACTATCCAAACATTTGTAACCAAGTTCATTAAGCACTAAGTTCGAGACCATTATACTGGAAGGTACTACAGAGACTTACACATCTAATGCGTCTGTCTATAGCCATTTCTGAAATTTTTCAAAATTACATGACAACATGTATTATTTAAACAGAAAGAAGAATCCTATGTTCATCCTAAAGCCAAATAGCATCCCCTTACCAATTCATCACGATCAGATAAGCCATTTTGTGCAAGAAATGTAACAAACAGACAGACAGAGTTACTTTCACATGTATAATATTAGTATAGATTAGTGTAGATCACACACATACTGACTTCGAGATAAACAAGCCTGGGGTGGTCAATATAGCATAAAATAGTGTACACCTACATCACTGTTAGACCGCCACGCATTGCACCCAGGGGCGTAGCTACTATGGGGCTAGGCGGTGCAGTGCACCGGGGCCCCTACGCTCAGGGGCCCCCAGCATACCTCTGGGGGCCCCAATGCGCACCTCTGGGGGCCCCAAAGCGCACCTCTGGGGGCCCTCAAGCGCTGTTCAGGGAGCAACTAAGCACAACTCAAGGACCCCATCCTCAGCTCAGTGGGGACGCCCATCTGGCCTGAGGGGCCCAAAATTTTTTTTTGCCCCGGGGCCCTTGTTGACCTAGCTACGCCACTGATTGCAACCCCTAAATTTGTGGTATCTACAGTTTACTTGGAATCCGAATAACTGACTGTCCAGGCATGTATCATATGATCAGAAACAATTCCTAAAAGCTTTTGCTTCCACCAGGAACCTTAGTAACCAAGCACATTAAGCACTGAGCTATGAGTTCCACTATACTGCAAGGTACATCAGAGACTTACACATCCAATGCGTATGTCTATCGCCATTTCTGTAATTTTTAAAAATTACATGACAATATGTATTATTCACACAGAAAGAAGAATCCTACATCCATCTTAATGCCAAATAGCATCTCCTTATCGAATTTCATTACAATCAGATCAGTCGTTAAGCCCAAGAAATGTAACAGACAGACAGAGTTTCTTTCACATTTATACTAGTACAGATAACACATGAAAAATTCAAGAAACTCAGTTATGTCGTAAATATAACACATATGGCATCGAATAGACCGTAGCATAAATAAATCATAACACAATGCCCTCTGCTGGATGGTTACCCAACCTAGATAACCAAGTGTTGTGTCAATAAATTAACATAGCGCCATCTGTTAGAAACTTATGGAACTTACAAATATATTAAGAGTTCTGTGTAATGACCTGGTGACAGGGTTTCAATGGGCTACGCATTCCGCCCCTGTTGTAGCCACCTTAACCTAACCCAGCAATCCTACCAGTTACAGGGGACTTACAGTTTGATGTGGAATTTGAACCATAGAAACATTCTGGCATACTTCACATTACACAGCAGACTGTGCCAGAGGTGAAGGTCGAGTTAGGGACTTTGAAAAATCGTCGCTGTGACAGGGATTTGAATCGGAGACCAGTCAGATGGCTTAATCACTGAGCTACCAGACTGCTTAACATACAAATAATTACAAACAATTGTCCTATGACAAACATTTAATAACTTCAATTCACAATAATAAATATTGAGGTCAATAATCGAGATAAAAACCATCCTATCTTTTAAGTTGGACCAAATTATAAGTCAAATTTTATCCAAATCGGTTAAGTAGTTTCAGAGTTGACAAACATCGTGACGCGAGATTTTTTTATATATATTATAAGATTAACTTATAATCATATGTTGAGGCAAAAAGAAATACTTACATAATGCAGAGGGTAATGTACACACTGTACCAATAATATTCTTCACTAACTCATCTTTAATTCCTCTCTTTGCTCTCATTAATTGGTTGTTTAGTTGTATCAAGTATTCCCTATTGCCTTCCTGTCTCATAATTCTGTTATGTTCCCATCTCATTAACCTCCTCACCTCCCCATTGTAGTATTTAGGTTTTGTACTTCTCGTGATTTTCTGCTAAGGAATAAACATTTCCTCAACCTTTATTATTATCTCCATAAACTCTTCCCACTAACCCCTACTGTACTTGTGCATCCTTCGATTTACAGAATCTTTTCATAAAATATCTCTTCAATTCTAAAGTCTGTACCTTTTTATAGTTATACCTATTTTCCCCTTCTAGTTTGATCACTGGTTTATTTAATCCCATAATATCCATCAGTACTACATTGTGGTTACTTATTCCTTCAGCTACTTGATATTTTCATCAGGCTTTATTAGAAAGATATCTGACATATTTGCTCCACTCGTGTTCTGCTCTTCCACTTGTGTAAAACCCCCTTAACTTACTAAGGTTCTTGCAAATTTCTATTCATTTGTGTTACTAATCATATTTCTGGTAATTTAAATCCTCTCCAATAATGACCATTCTACCCTCAGCTCTGAACTGTGAATATGAATTTAGTTTCTTTCCAAGAATCTCATTTCCATCACTCATTCTTCCACAGTGGTAAGTAGCCAACACCCTGATTTTTTCTTTTTGTCACCCTTAAAATCTACCCCTAGTAACTCAGGGTTATGATGTATAAACACTTTATAACTGTAGTAATCTTTGCTAACCAATATGAATAACCCTTCACCAAATACTCCCCTATCTATGTGGTATACTCAGTAAACATCAGGGAAAAACTCATTGTCTAGTATTCCTTCTTTTAACCAAGATTCTACCCCAATAATCACTTGTGGTTCATGTATCTCTATTAAGTTTTGCAAATTCTATTACTTTTTTCATTACACTTTTACAGTTCACCAATAACATTCTTATTAGTTGCTTTATGGTATTTTCAGCCTTAATTTTTGATTATCCAGTTGTTCCCTCATCTGTTGTTATTTCAACAACTTCATCTATTTGTTTAGCATTTGTGTCTCTTTCACATGGAGCATTTACAATCACCTATTTTTATCCCCTCACCAGCAGCTGCTAATCTAAAAAAGGAACTGTTCTCATCCCGTCATAACTGGAAGTGGGTTCCCTTACAATTTTAGCTAACATTCAGGAAGTTTGTTTATTTTTGTTCAGCTAATGTAGATGTTTCCTTATACTCTCTGTCCAGAGATATTAAAATTACAGTTAACAAAGAATTATATTCACTTTTATGGTGATGAGCATTACTTAAAAACAATTGCACTTAGCTAAGCAACTTCTCTAGAAGGAAAATGTGTTTCCAGGAAAGATGAAAGTGTGCAAAATAATGCACAGGGATGTGTATTTGGACCACTCCTTCTCTTTATTTTAAATTAATCACTCTGTTGTTAAATTACAATAAGTTATGTGTTTTACAAATGTAATAAAATTACAATATGAGTAATGCGAGGGAGGAACATTAACAGGGACAGAGAAAAGTGGCTGGTGAATACAAGGAGGAGTGACAAATTGATTAAAAAATTATGGTCTAATCAGTTTGACATCTGCGGTAGGTAAATTAATTGAGAGATGGGTATGCCACATCAGAGGTGTCTGTGAGTAATGTAAAATGTCTTTCAAGTCAGTAATATGAATCTTGGTGGGCTAAGTAACAAAAAAATTTGGATGAATTGGACAAGGGAGACCAAGTTGATAGTGTAGTATGGCATTTGACAGAATGAGCCATAGTATGGTTTTAAATAAATTATAAAACTATTGGATAGGATAAAAAAGTTACTTGCTCCAAAAAGGAATTTTTAAAAGCCTGAAAGTAAAGTGTTATAGAAGAAATTCCACACTCAAAACATTTAAAAGTAAATAGAATACCTCAGGTTAGTGTATTGTGACTGCAGCTGTTCTTATTCTAATAAATGGTTGTGTTAATAGTTTACTGTTGGAATTTGCTCATGACAAAATGGTATATAATAGGAAAAAAAACGGGATAAGGCTGAATTGCTGCAGGGTGATCTGGCAGGATAGTTATATGGTTAGGTCAACTTAGGATAAAGATTAATGAAAAGAAGAGTCAGCCTATTAGGAACACAGATAAAAAGCTAATGATTTATTATGATTATAGAGTGGGGAAGGAAATTAATTGCTAAAGATGTGTATTGTAAGTATCTTGGCATAACATTTGATCACAAACTCAACTAGGTACGACACTTTGGACAGATGGTAGGAAATGTTTTCAATATGGAAAGAGTGATGGTAGAATGTACTAGAAAGGTTAGGGATTTGGGTTACAAAACTTTGGCCAGACCATTGCTTGAATATGGTGGTGCAGTATGGGACCCACAATTTGGGTGTCAAATTCAGGTGTTGGAGGGGTTGTAAAGAAGGGTTGCCAGATTTATCTCTGGAAATTACTGCAGAACACAATCCGTAACTGATACGATAATGGAGCTAGAATGGGATTCATTGGAAGACAGGAGGAAGGTGAAAAGAGTTGTGGTAGTGAACAAGGTGTATATTTGTGATGAGGCATAGAAATATATCGATGGAAAAGTTAAGAGAGTTGCATGGATGGGGAAAGATCATCCTGACCAGTGGTGGATCCAGAAAATTGATTTGGGGTGGATTTCGTTTGGGGGGGGGCTTTGTTATAACCCCCCCCCCCCCTGGATCTGCTACTGATCCTGACTACAAACTGGCTCTTGATTTCAGGCATAAGGGACTGGAAAGATTTCTTTAATTGATATGAGGGTCATGGATTTGAATAAAATAGTGAGAGTAATGATGAATTATGTACCAAAAAGCTGAACGAATTTAAAGTTGAATTTAATAGAAGGAAAAAAGTAGGTGGGAAAAGGAAAGGAGAAAGCTGTGTGTGTATGGAAATTTCCACTGGAGTGAGCAGTCCATTGCAATTAAATTAAATATTAAAATATATAGATGCCTAAAAGAGTCAGCTTTTTAGGATCAAAGTAAAATAGAGGTTTTGTTTGATTATAAAATAAAAGCAGAAAATATAAATAACTTTGAATTTTATTTGATTGTTAAATTAGACACATTGAGGTGATGGTATGTAGTGGTTTCATACTTCTGCTTCTTCTGTAGAGAGTATAACATTGTCATGGTAATGGAATCAAACCCTTGTTTAGGCTTTTCTTTGAATATGGAGAGATAGTTATTTATGTACATATCAAATGTCAAATACTGAAGTTAGATGGGGTGCAAAGGGAAAGTTTGATTTATGAGTTTTGCTTGGAGACAGGAACCAGGTTAAGACGTGCTGGTGATGTGTGCAAAAAAAAGTAATTTTTAAGTTAACCTAAAAAATCATTAACGTTCTTCTGATCTTCCATTAACTTTAGTCTGTTACAGTGGTTGCTGGTGTCATTTTGTTCATTTGAATTGCGCACCAAGGCATGCTGGAACATTCAGCAAGTCGAATAGCAAACAAATTAGGTAATGCAATGTGCAAGTGTGAGTCTGATGCATATAAAACTGTTGTGTTAGATGTGGCATGGTTGTGAGCAGGAATGCTAGAGTTGTGGAGGGTTTGTATTCTACGTCCGCAAACCAACACTCACTACACATTTCGAATTCAATCAATGATTGATTTTGATATTTTTGTAACTTAACTTTTTTGCTACAAGGAATATAGTGACACTTTTTAGTTTGTGTTAGTTGGGAGTTTGTTATTGAAATAAATTAGATTTATATTTGTTAAATGATTAATTAAATCATGGAAACTGATGATCAAGAAACTGTTATCGAAATCAGAGATGTTAGCAATAGCAATGAGAAGATTAAAAATTCTTGGTTACATTTGTGCAATTATATTGCATTTAAATCAAGATTGCGAGGACAATTGTTTTATGAATTCAAACTGTGTTTGCTTAAATTTTCTACAGACAAAGCTTACATTTCTAGCCTTAATAATCTTAATTAACACATGAAGAGGATGCATTCATCCAAATATTTACAGTGTGAAGAAAAAGTAGAAGCAAGGTCAACTCGTAGGAAGAGTAAAAACAATTCAAATTCTTCTTCAAGTGTTGTGGATACTGGCGTAGAGAGCAAAAAAAGTATTTTTTTTACCTCCACTGCTAATATAAGGTTCATCAACAAAGCATTACTGAATCTATTGGCATCATATTTACCAAGAGCAGCATATGGACCAATGCTTTTAATTTAAAGTTATTAAAAAATATACTTAATTGTGGGACACCCAGTCACTGTTAAATGAAATCTTAGATTTAAAGATTTTTTTATAACTTTTTAGTACACATTGGTACAAAAGCATGTTTTTAGTTTTTTAACTATTATTTTATTTCTAACCATTTTGTTCAGAATATTAAAAACTATGTTTCTTATAGTTTGTTTTTTATTTGAAAAACTCTGTTTTTTTGTGTTGTAGTTTCATCTCTAATTATTATTGCCACAAATGATGCACAGTTAAATGGTCAACCCTACCAGAGGTTCATTAGCAGGATAAATGTAAAAGACTACTCTTCTGTAATTAGTCGAATTAACTCAAAACGATGTGGTGAATACTCGCTGTTTAGCATCATATTAAGTGACTGTTGCCACTATCATAGCTGCTTGCATAATAGTATTTCTAAGGGCACATGTTCAGAAAATTGCACAACAAAATCACTTATCTGTTGTTACTGTCAAAGTAAAGAGAATACCGGGACATAGCTGTGAATTTATTGTATTCTTAACACGTGTGCAAAATTTTGAAGAAATTAGACTCCTGGAAGTGGGAGGTTAAATTAAATCCATTTGAAATTGTTGGCTGGGAAATCTCTGAAGGGACCAACTGCCAATTGACAAAGTTTTTTGAATTGCTATGCATGCACAATTATGTCATGGTTGAATTTGCCTAACTAAGCAATTTCATATTGTATAGGGGACCAATGATTTAATGTGAAATTTGCTCCATGAATCATCCTTAAGTTCTTCACATAAACAAAGCAAAGTTTTGCCAGAGGTGAGACCCAGTTTTAAGGTCCATAAAAATTCCAATTCAGATTTATGGAATTGCAAGATTCCACTACATTGAAACATTTTCCTACTGTCGAAGTAATGAGAATATCAAGAATTGTTGTTGGCCATTTTTGAGTGAAAATGTCATGGTACAGTATGACTGAGCGTACATCATTTGTTAAGGCCTCCTATGCAAGCAATAACAGCCTGATTGAGGCTCACAGGAAGTTTGCAATCGAGTGCAAGCTGAAGACAACCGGTCTAAGTGTTCTAACAATCAAGAATTTGATTCGCAAGTTTGAGAGAACTGGTAGTGTTTGTGATGACTATGTTAGCAATGTTGGTTGGAATAAAAATATGAGAATGCCTCAGAACATCCAGAAAAGACGCACTGTGTTTCAAACCAGCCTAATGAAATTGATCGGATGAGCTGCACAACAGATGGGAATCAACTAGGAGACCCAGCAACAAATTGTTATTGAAGACCTGCATCTCCTTCCATATAAAATTCAAACCCATCAGCCACTAAGCCCCATGGCTATGTAACAGTGGTTGTGATTTGCCAACACTATAGTTGGGAGAATTGATGAACAGGAATTTTATGTGAATATGGTTTGGTTGGGGTGTTACTGATTTTAATAAAAATATCATCTTCACACTTCCAAAGAAAGCACAAGCCGACAAATGTGAGTATTATCGCACCATTAGTCTAAGAACACATGCTTCAAAATTACTGACCAGAATAATATACAGAAGGATGGAAAGGGTAGTAGAAGAGATAGTAGGTGAAGATCAATTTGGGTTTAGGAAAAATCGCGGTACAAGGGAAGCAATTCTGTCTTTAAGATTAATACTTGAAGGGCAAATCAAGGAAAACAAAGATACTTTTATGACATTTGTTGATTTAGAAAAAAGCTTTTGATAATGTTAGGTGAGACAAGATGTTCAAAATTTTAAAGAAGTCAGGTCTAAAGTATCGAGATAGAAGAATACTTTATAAACTATATAAGAATCAAGTGGCTGTAATAAAAGTAGAGAATCACAAGAGACATGCATCAGTTAAAAAAGGTGTGAGACAGGTTTGTAGTCTATCCCCGTTAATATTCAACTTGTATGTAGAAGAAGCAATGAAGAAAGTCAAAGAAAAATTTCCATGTGGCATAAGTTTTCAGGGAGAAAAAATCAGTATGCTACGATTTGCTGATGACATTGTCTTGTTAGCAGAGAGGGCTGAGGATATTGAGAAGTTACTGAATGGCATGAACGAAATACTGAAGGAAGATTTTGGACTAAATATAAATCAAAGCAAGACAAAAGTGATGAAATGTAGCAGAAATGATACCAATACTAGTAGATTAAATATAAAAACAGGATCGAATGCAATAGGAGAAGTAAGTGAACTCTGTTACTTGGGAAGCAAAATTACAACTGATGGCCGAAGCAGGAATGATGTTAAAAGCAGAATAGCACTAGCAAAAAGAGCCTTCATGAAAAAAGAAACCTCTTAGTTTCAAATATTGATCTAGGAATTAGAAAGAACTTTTTAAAACTCTTTGTGTGGAGCACAGGACTTTACGGTAGCAAAGAAAAATTTATTTAGGAATACCGGAAAGAAAGAAAATTGAAGCATTTGAAATGTGGTGCTACAGAAGAATTCTTAAAATTAAGTGGACAGACAAAGTAAGAAATGAATTGTTTTGGAAATGATGGGTGAGAAAAGAAGTTTACGGAAGAACCCTACAGAAAGAAGAGACTGGCTGGTAGGTCATATATTGAGACATGCTGGATTGGTTAATTTGTTAGTGGAGGGAACGTTCGAAGGTAAGAACTGTAGAGGAAGACAGAGATTAGAGTATATGAAGGAGATAATTGAGGACGTGGGCTGTAAGAGGTATGTAGAAATGAAGAGGTTAGCACAGGATAGGAAGGGATGGAGGATTGAATCAAAATGGCAGCAAAAAAAAAAAAAAAATTGTTTGGTTTAGAGATGAAGCCCACTTTCATTTGGCCGGGTTTGTCACTAAGCAAAATTGACACATTTTGGGGATTGAATGGAAGAAATTCAATCCTGGAAGCTTCACACAGACTCTTGGATAATTTTAAACTAAACTTTAAATCAGACAAGCAAGCAGAAGTGCACACCACACTGTAGACAAAACCATAAACATTATTGCATTTATAACTCACAATTAAAGATTATGAAATATTCCGTATGTTCTTCACTATGAACCATGTTTCCTGCAACATTTAATTATTACTTACTTTAAAACATTTTTATGAATTACAATGGATCATCATCATAATATTTTTAATGGACTTTTTCCACTTTCGCAAGTCAGCCTTGGCACTTCCTCTTTCCAGAGGCTTGTGCTTATTTTGAAAGCATATTTATGAATCAGGCCTGGTTTATTATGGGGAAGTTGGTGTGTTGTCATCTGACTGCCTAACGTGCACTATGTTAAGTGTGTGGTAAATGTATTTTTAGTTCATGTAATGTGCAGTTTCTAAGGCGAATATTGGGAATCATTCTAGCATTCGTCTTGATGATTGCGGAAAATCGCAATCTGGATGGTCAGTATGCCGGTCAAGACTGTAATCGTCTTGAAACAGTTTGGTGGTGATCTTAACGCGGGTCAGTTGTAATGGATATGAAAAATAAATTACAGATATTATTATAATAAAACAAGGAATTTTTCATATCAGCACTTTCCATAATTAATCTTGTATTGAAAGAAAGTTTTATCACTGCTAATTTATTTAATCAAATCAGTTCACTTTAAATACACACAAGAATAAGTAATAATTGTAATATTTAGAGTTGAATGGTGTTAAGGAAGAGATTTTGAACTAAATTGTTCGTGATAACACATGAAATTTGCAACAGAAATATTCCAGAATTATGACGTCAAAAGGCACACAATGATGAATACTGTGACTGATATGCGTACTGGAAAACTGGCTAATGTTGTAATTCTGAATCGTTCTCTTAAAAAAATTGACTAGATTACACGAGTTCAAATTACTTAATAACTGTTGTTTAGATAAAATATTTCTTGAAAACTTAAGAACTAATTTGAATTTTCCCACCCCAAGTTCTGTTTTTACGAAAGTTTTATCCGAAGCATAAAATACGTTATTTGAAATAAGTCGTATCGTGACTATTGAATGCGTGGCTTACCAGAATATCGGCGGACGGCGGCGGCCGACGAGTACAGATTGAGGTTCCTGCCGTGGTAGAGGCCGGAGGCTGCGGGGGGCCCCTCTTCGGGCTTGAAGAGTCGCAGCGGAGGCTCCGGTTCGTCCAGAGACACCTGCCCGTACACGCGGCCGTTAGCACTCACGTTGACCCGCATCTGCAGTTCCTAGCGTGCCGGGGAGGGTGAGGGGCAGGACAGGACCAAAACAAAATCAGTGAGTGCTCGGGATGGATGGGCGCGGTGGGGTATACGCCGCAGCCCGCGTGCACATGACAAAATAAACTGCATGCAAGGAGCCTTCCTAAATGGGAACAGGTGCTTCTTAATCTTGTTGTTTGTAATGAGGGATTTAAAAAAAAAAAAAAAAAAAAAAAAAAAAAAAAAGATTATTTGGTGGATGTGGGGAAATGAAACTGTTGCTTTGTAAACATGTTACTGACAAGAATAAAATATGACATAGGAAGCCCAAGAGGAGGATCAAGGATATATGTATCAGCGATTTTGAAAGACTACAACAAAGTAATAATGGTAAAGGCACAGATTCAATCTTTTCGGCTACTTTTTCAACCAAACGAATTTTGCGCCAAACTGTATATTCCGTTTATTAAGTTATGTGACAAACTGCGCACGGTGAGTGTTATGTGCACCATCATCTAGTCGAGCGGTTCCCAATTTTTTGTGGCCACGGAATCCTAATTGATCATACATTTTTTGACGGATCCCCATTTTTGTAAGTATAAGCTGAAAAAACCAGTCTCGCATCGGTAAGTCGTCACAAACGGAAACATCACAATGACAGCATTCTCGCGGCGCGGTTATGACTCTTTTCAACGAACATTTATTCAATTCTTGGACGGAACACTTATGATCCTTCCGCGGACCACCATTTGGGAACCACTGAACTAGTCAATCACATAAACAGGAGCGACCAAATCCCAACAGGTATCAAGATTCAGCTGAGTCAGTTAATATCGACTGTGGATTGGAAAAAGAGTTCCGTGAAGAAGGCTCATCGTAGATATTGTGTTTCAAAGCCGGAAAAAGCATGACAGAAACTCTCCAAATGTAACTGCAATAAATGATAATCACTACTTTCATTCGATTTCAGACACTGAATGTGCTATTCTGTGGCGTGTACATTAAATACCACTGCGTAGAAAACTACATGGGAATTCATAATGTTGTGCAGGCTACACTTAAAAGAAATTTAGAATGGGCGTTTGGCAATAATGTAATTTGTTTCATGCAAGTAACATCAGTGCTACTGTATTGTATACACTTCTTGGTTACTTTCCTTTTTAGAACTCATTTTGAATTTTACACAAAACAATGATGATTCACTAAGAACATTAAATATTACTTTCTTCATCAAAGGTTTATGTAATGAAAATTTTTACAACAAAATATTGTGGAGTCTCGAAAGAGTTTGACGGTTCCAACGGATGAAAATAATTGAAAAATAATTTTCCAGGATTTCTTGAATCTCAAAATCAGATAAAAGAAATACGCTTCAATATCATTCTGTAACCCTAGGAACGAAGAATCACAAATGTAAGAGTCATAAGCTATTCGGAAAAAAAGAGAGAGAATATCATGCACCTTAACAAGATCATACGAATATCAGTTTCAAGCATCACGAAGTAGAAGCATTGTTATTTTCAAGCAAAATGACTAACAAGAGGAAGTGAGCAAGAAAAACAGAAATGAAGCTCAGCAGTCCCGTAAGCGTTTCCAACAAATAACAAGAAAAATAATGGAATAGATAGTTGTTTTTAAAGTAGAGAAAACAGATAAGAGAAGATATATTTAATGCCCCAAAATTGATATATATATATATATATATCCCATTATTGCGTAAACGGAAAATTAAAACAAAATAATAACATTTCGACTTCCTCGTGTTTCATGTTTTACACATAACACGGAACTGTTTTTTAAGCGTAACGCTATTAAAGATGAAAAAAAATATAACTGGGTCAAAATGGGCGATGACTGTAAACAGGTATGTGGATACCTCGGCGGGATATCTAGCTGGATAGATCAACATGAAATAAAAGTAAACGCCAAGAAGAGTCAGCTGAACGGGTACACATATAAAAAGCTGAAGGTGTTGGACAGGGAATTTCTTGTGGGACATTTGAAGCGTAAATATGTTGGAATGATATATCCTCAATCAGGATGGAGAAATGTTACGTAGGGAAATATTTTAAAACCCTTCATTAATTGGAGAGGGTGACAAGGAAATGTAAGTACCAGAGAAGTGAAGGAATTGGTTTGGTGAGACCTTTACATGGATATGATGTTATAGTATGGGACCCAATTCATTTTTGGTATCACATGCAGGAGTTGGACGAAGTGGGTGGTATAGTATAGTACCCACACATCTGGAACATATTTACGATGCCTGGAAGGATACTGATGGAAGAATTAGAAGTAATACACGGAAAGGAAAAATTTACCATATCCATAAGGGAGTCAGGAATTGGTATCAATTTCCCGTTGGATATCCAATTTACTAAAAGCACTGTAGGAATTTGAAATTTAAACTCGTTACGTGCAAAAGTATATGAGAGGGGAAATTGCACTCAGATAATATAAGATAAAAAAGAAAGTATGGAAAAATGGCTGTCTATGGAATTTTTGCCAAAGTATATGGTCCTTCGCAATTAAATTGAATTAAACATTAAATAACGTGACGTGATGAGTACGAAAAACAGAATCCGAAAATGAAAGACAAAGAAAGTTGTTTTAGAGGGATTGTTACAAGCAAGAAGATCCATTGAGAGATAACCGATTAGACCATTTCTTAATAGGTCAAACAAGGGACGCCAGAACTATAAACGATTGATGAGGGAAGCAGGTAATTAGAAGAAGATTGTTGCGGTATGTAGATATTTGCACAAAACAAAACTGAAGGATTGGATGAAACAAGCCTAGGGTCAAAAACAGGGAGGTAGTGAAGTAATGCAGTGACTCACCTTGAGGGCGACTGTTTTATCGCCGGGGTCGAAGGGCGGTGCGCCGTTGAGAGGGAGCGTGGGAGGCGCTGCCGCAGACGCCGCCCCCGCCCCCGCGCCGCCTTTCAGGCGGCGATGACGGACCACAATAAACAGGATGGCGGTAGCGAGAAGCACGATGACGGCGGACAGGGATCCTATCACCGGGCCGATGTAGGCGGGTGCCACGGTGTCGCCCGCCTCTCTTCTCGGGGGCGGAGGCGGCGGCGGCTCGTGAGGAGCGGCGTCGGGGGCGGGCACTGGCGCCGCGGCGGCGGGACGAGGCAGTGGTTGCTGCTGCTGTTGAACCTCGTCTCGTTGCGGTGGGTCGTCGGGAACAATTTCGGCTGCCGTAAAGTTTCCGGGCACCACGACTGAGGCAGTAAACGATAACTTTTGATTATTCTGATATGATTGGTCAATTGGTTTAAAAACTAAATTAACACGACCATAATATAATGAACGGCCAAGAAAATCACAGTGTTGCTTTATAAACATGAAGAAATGGAAACGAACTTATTTCAAAAATTAAAAGCTATATTCGGAACGTTGCCTTGAATCATTTAATGAGAATGATTATATATGTAAATATATGATGATATATAAATACATAAGTTCTACAATGACAAGCTCTTTACCAGACGACTACCAACGCACAAGAATAGTTTGGTATGGTGCCTCTAATTAAAATGATGGCAGTTATCAGCAACCATTTTTTTTAGTTAAAATTAAGTCACTTATTGTACATAGTTCCTGAATGATCCATATAATACTGCACTGTGTATATGTTATCTTTATTTGGTTTTAACTCCCAAATCTCGTGATAGTAAACTAAATATATGTGATGTTAATAATTTAGGCCTTACATAACTTACCTTAGAAACCGTAAGAAGTCATCGTACCTTGACTGAATTAGATCCGTTCGCTTTGATCCAGATGAGTCACTGGACACTCGGCATTTGAAACAGTACATGTTGTTTTCAAAAAACTACAGTATTACGAAATAATAATTACAGCTTATTTATTTTGCAGTATTAAAGTTGACACTTTTTGCAGGTGCCGGGCGATGTAAATAATAGGTAACCGTAATTGATATGCAGAACTCCCTGCTACCTAATATACCGGGTCCGTCCTTGAGTGGCAGGGAGAATTTTCATGGAAATTTTCTATGGGGCAGATGGTTAGGAGAGAAGGAGATCTAAGAGTTACGTGATAAAACAGTGCGTGGGGCGTTCTTATTCTATTCAATGATTGAACGCCTTTATGGTTATAGAGTGTAATGTTTATGTTTTTGTATCTGTCTACAGCCAACGAAAGATGTGAGAGTCAGATTGCTTGTGAACGGAGGTGAGCTGCCGCCGTAAGTCGGGCCAGACAGGGAAAAATGTTCGTGGACTTTATGATGAACAGCTGTGGACTCCCACGTGTAGGGTAGAGTCCGTACAAAGGGATCGTGGTCCACGCCACAACTTGTGTTAGCTCGTATGGCGAGCGAATCTGCTTTATCCACCAAATGCCTATTTCTCTTCATTTGAGTGAAGACGTAACGACGCCGTAAGGGACTCTCGCTGACAGCCGCCAGTATACAACCGACGCCTATCCGCACCACCATCGTCCAATCAACGACATGGTACCCACGCACCTATAAAATGTCACTGCAAAGGGTAGTTGTGCTAGCTAAAAACGGTTAGTGCCATCAATTGAGTCTGATGATATCGTAGATTAAAGTAAAATAAATTATTAACAAGGATGCCCTGAGAACATCAATTATATTTCAAGATGAAAAGCACCATAAGAACTTATAAAAATTTATGTAATGATCTGCTAGGAACCTGATATTATTATTGTTAAAATAAAACAATCAATATTTCTTGTGGTAAGTTAATGTTAATTGAAAATTTATGATCATTTATGAAAGATAACATCTCACTCGCTCCTTTCATTAGTTTGTTGGTATTATCTTTCATTGAATCACCATCTATGTCTCAATAGTAAAACATAAAACCCAACAGAACGGAACATGAAACTCATCATAGTTTATACAAATGTACATTTTCAAACCAAAAACAAAAAATAGTATCACTGCCAAAGGATGACTTTGTTCGCTACCAATTCTAACAGAAAAGCTGTTTCATTCTCTCTGTCCTCTCCTGTTTTCAAATTCAAAGATCAAAAATTCTTTCACAATTTAAAATCTGTACCTGGGCGGCCGATCTTCGGTCGGCATATTTCAATTTATATTCAAAATGCAAGATTTTGCGTAAGTTTGATAAGGATTAATTTTTTTCTTTAAAGTCTTCCTAGAAATTTTAGAGCTCCTTGCTCTAACCTATGAGACGAGGTTACAGCCATTTCTAAGATACCAAATACAAGCTTTTTTTTTTTTTTTTTTTTTTTTTTTTTTTTTTTTTGCGCAATATCTTGTTAAAAATTTTAAAAGCAAAACGTTATATACAAATGAAATTTCATCTAAATCTCTAGAGCCGTTTCTGAGAAGGGCGATACTCTGCCAGTTAAATCCGACAACCCTGCGTCCCCACCTCACAAATTGTTTTTAAAGAAAAATGATATTATTATGTTAAATAGAAATCTTATTGTTAATCAGGTATTAGTTAATGCTGAAAAATTAGTGCTAATTCACTTAAAACACTACATCATCAGTAGTAAATTCATTCACTCTGGTAAAACTATGTTCACATGTTGCATTAACCTAACATTTTCTGTTCAAAATGATAAAAAAACAAATTCAAATGAAAGTAACCTTTAATAAAGCACAATGTCACACGCTTCAAAGCGTTGGATTGTATTTACCATAGCCTGTTTTTTCGTATGGTCATCTGTATTGACTTTTTTATAAGATTGTAGATTCAGTAATATTTATCTCTGTGTTAAGGACACACGCAGTCAAAAATTAACGACTATCACATTATAGCTGCTAAGTCATGTAAGGTTTTGTATAGAAGAAGCTTGAAAAAAAATCACATCTGTCAAAGCCAATATTTATTATTTAAATATACACTTTTTAAATATTTACTATTGAACATGTAGTATTTAATGATAATGACTTTTTTACGATAAGACTGATATTAATTACCACTGCTTACCTGTTCATTAATAAATATTTGCAGTTACTTATTTCCACAATATTATATTACAATTCCGTGAGTGATTACGATACTATTCTCACGGGCAAGTTAGTACAGATACATGAGTTCCTGCCTCTAAGCAAAGAGAAACTAGATATCAGTAGACTTTCTGGCACCTGAAACGTCTACAAGATGGCGGTAGAGCCGTTTTCGAGATACCAAATACAAAAATTGTATAGCATATATACATATATATACACAAGAAACGCTTGTTTAAATATACAAGATTTCCGAAGCAGAAACACTTTTGAATTTAAATTTGTGATATTTTTCGTTGAAACTATTTTATATCTAATTGGAGGATTGAAAAAAAAAGAATGCAGAGAATTTAATCCCTTTTTTCAGTAGAGACAATGGTTAGCAATCATTATGGATGCTTTCTTTTCTAGTAGGCCTAAGCACTGACGCATTTTAGATTTTCTACATTAGTAGTAGGGAGGATACACATGGTGCTAACCTAGATTTTTTTAACTGCCTTCTATACGATACCTGTTGTAATCATAACTGGGTTATCAAACATTTATTTTACATAATATTTTCATTGTATGTTAATATACGAATAGTTAAGCGAAGGAATGTGGGAGGAGTTGGATGGCCACTGGGACATTGCACTGGGGATTAAGTGGAAAACTGAAGCTTTTAACAGACAAAGGATTCGACAGGTGCTGAGAAACAGGATTTGCTAAAAACAAGAGAAGAGAGGCTATTGATGTCCCGTTGCGTGACGTAATAATGCACCATAGAAAGTCGACTCACCGACGCCAAGGCCACGTGACTAGCAGTCAGCTGCTTACCTTATGTCTGCGGAACGCTATGACGTGGAATGTCAAAGCGAACCAATGGCAGCACGGGACTGATGTGTGTGAGGAATGGGCAGATGACTAATAGGGAAATTGTTGTTAATAAACATGATTAATGTTATTCCCAATTTTTCCTGTACCTCGTTGATTCGTCTGCAACAAAAAAACGGTGATCCCAGTGATTAGCTGACACCTTTGAAGGAAGAGAAGGTAGGATGCATTCGGGCACGACGGACAGCGAAGCAGAACGAGTCCATCACTACTGTACTCTCATCCAGGAACGTCATCTACAGAGTATATCCTTTGTGGCACTTTATTCGTGTCAATGAATCAGGATAGTCACAGCATAGCTGGAATTACTTAACAGTTTATGTTTTCATAAACTTCAGATACTTCAAAGTATCGTTTTATTCTTGTGTACACAGAACCACGTTGTTTTGTATAAGTTCAGTGAGATTAGTCTACATATAGCATAGTGATCCAATTAACCACTAACTATTTGCACAATTGAGACCATCATCTGATAGCGTCCTTGTCGATCATTCCACGAGATAAGATATCTCTGGCTAACCGATAAGCTAATCAGTTTTTGTAAAGTGTCCTAGAGTTTCTAAATTAATTTTCGCTGGCACCCATTATAAAAAGTCATTTGTCAATCATTCCAGATCATTTGGCCATTGCCAATAATTTGTGATCTATCTATCAATTTAGGAGTTGTGATGTTAGTAATGGATCAAAGAAATTACGTGTCTCCAATTCAGAAAGTTAATAAATGCAATAATTCTTAATTTTATGAATGCAACTTATTAGCTTTATTTAAAAAAGAAAAAAATAATAGCTCTGGTTTCTTCGGCAACACTAAAGTGTGAACAAGTGGCCAATGAAGGAAAATGTAATAGCAATGCTGCAGCAAACGAAGGTCGGTGTTAGCTGACTGTTTAAAAGGCACGCAGGATCGATGGTACAAAGCAAAGCGAGCCAGCAGACCGGATAAATCAGGTTGCAGGCACCGCCGCTATCGAGTTTGTTTCGGCCAGATTTGGCTCTGTATTTGATGCACGTAATCCGGTAAGTGAAGGAGGTAAGCCGAGGAGAGCTCGAATCTAGGCAAGCCGGAAGGAAGGAAGGAATACAGATTAAGGGATCCGCCAGCGGTTAATGCAATGTGGCCGACGGCCGGCGGGGAAATTCAAATCGCTCTGTAATAACTTTTATAAATAAGATAAAAGGGCCTCCTAGTTTGGCGAGTTTCCCTTACAATTTTCATTCTTAAGGCGTCGAATTAGATTAAATCAAATCTTTTGAGCAGAACACAGATCTGAAACTGCACTGTTATCCTGTAAAATATTCCACATAACGAGATTACTAAAGAAAAAAAAAAAATGTTTGAAATGCGTGATCCGTATGGAAAGAGGTATTGGTTTGCCGTTCCACTTGCATTCTTTTTTTTTTTGGGGGGGGGGGGCTCTGGTATCATGTTACAAAAAACTTTTTTGACTTTTCAGAGTTTGTTTAAGCGCAGGCGATAGTAATCCCAAAAACATTCAATCAGCAATTTTGTGACCGGAAAAGGAATTCACACTGCTCTTTAGTCCACGTATGTTCTTATGTAACAATTTGTTTTTGAGACTCTGAGGGAACTTAATGTATGTCCCCCTCACTCCAGGCAAATGCCGGGATGCTTCCTTCAAAAGGCCATGGCCAAATTCCTTCACATTCCTTGCCCCCGGTCCTTTCCCGTCTCTAAAGACCTCGCTGTTGAGAGACATTAAGCAGTAAAAAAAAAAAAAAAATTGTCCCCCTAGAAGCAGTATTCATTAAGGGGGGCCCAGTTTATGACGGTTATTTGAGATCATAGGTTTTCAACGTTTCTATAACACTAAAGAAATTTGATTTTGCAACATTTTAACTGTTTCTGGCTTAGTTTCTGCATAGACTCTGTTCTCCTCAGCTTGTTATATATATTGTCTCTGCTTTATTCCTTGGCTGCTGATTAGCAATTTAAGTGTTGCCACGCTAATTGATGGAGACATAATCAGATATCAGTTAATAATAGCACGATATTAGCTTGTAACACTGAAGTTTTATTTCATTTTTAATGCTTTCTTTATAAGTCGGAAGCAGTTACCATTTCGTAATTCACTAAGCAAAGGAAAAAATTCGTCGTTCATAAAGTGGTCTCAATGCTTCAACTCGGGAAGACGCATATATTAAGTGGAGGGTGCAGTAGCATAAACATCAACTATAGTTTAAGCTGCCATGTTTATCTTACTAAGCAGTAGAATCTTTTCACTGTTGAAACAATGTCTTAGTATGGAGAACAGTGAATTAACTAGGTTCGTACAACAAATTATTTGTTCCTTTCTGTCTATAGTCCACGATGACACTTATTTTATTTTGGTACTTGATACTGTGTGACTACTAAATCATCTTCACATGATAGTCCCAGGTCAAAATAGAAGATCAAAAGGGAATAAAAAATTATCTCAGGGCATCAACAATAATCAGTATTCAAACGGTTCAATGTTCTTTCCCACGAGAAGACACAATTTTTATTTGAAACTCAAGCAATAGTTTGTAGCCTATTGCCATAATACTACCGTGCTGCATCCTCTCATCACAATCACCAATAGATGCAAAACACCAAATGTGCTCTACCAAAGCGAGTATACTATCAAATGATATTCCAACTTATTTACAATTATGCATAAAAAACTGATCCATATAAAACCATTATTTTTCTGTCTGTTACTCATTTTGGCACTAATTATCAGTAGTAGGAGAATGATACTTTGAGTTCAAACCCTCAATAGCAACGAAGCATCTCAAAAGGAACGATAAAATTAGCTCATCCCCTCGAACAGTATAACCATAGGCTTTGGGAAATTTTTGATAGATAGTCAAAGGTTATTAATGGAGAATGACAAGTGATTAATGGTTTTCGAGCACGCTTGTAGTAAAATAACTCACAAAGGAACACCTGTACCTTTTGTAACCTCAAATTCAAAGGACGTCACTTAGTCCCCTGGTTCACAAAAGGATACCTCAAAAAAAAAAAAAAAATGTCCACTCCCACTGCTTCACAAAGTATCTTAGCTCAAATTCAATGTTTTTCGTCCTGAACACTTGCACCCCGGAAGGTGATGACATTTTGTTATTAATATTCTATACTCTCAGAAAACCACAATTTTCAATTAATAGAACAATAAAAAACGAATTAATCTTTTTTATACTTGGGATAATGCCAGTTGAGATAATGCAATGGATTTACGATCCTGGCAGTCAAGAGGAGGTGTGTTAATTCGATACACATAAATCATAACTCTGTTAATTTTAACTCATGGCAGCCTACTTTAAAATTAATATTGCAGAGAAAAAACGGATTAAAATATTTTATACTTACAATACATCTGAATGACAGTTATTAATATTATAATAAAAAGTAACTGTAACTGCTTGCCTATGAACCAACTGTGCCTGGCAGTCAGTAGGACACTTGTTTGATCCCCAGGGGATTCGGAAGGTCACTTGATCAATTCCTGACTGATTTACCAGAAACCTCTTCTTATGTTTTGCTTCATATATTCTAATCTTTGTGTTCTTGCACAGTTAACAAATTCTTCAAGTGTTGGGGAGAGGGAGGCGAAAGGGTTAAAACAGTTCCAGGGACTTAGCAACGAACGAAAGGTAAGTAAATAGATGTTATTAAATCGAAAGTTGATGATTTTCTAAAACTATTCTCTCTGTGCATGAAGAAAAGAAGTTTACATTTCGGAAAGGGAGATCGATGGTTCGTTTTTTAGCGTTATAGGTGAAATTCGTATAAGTTACAACAATACATTTCAATTATGATGAAAATGTGCCAGCGATTGTGAATTTTGAGTTGCGCGTGTGAAAAGCTGTGGGATGCTAACTTTGAAACCGGTGATTTCGAAACTTATGGATTATTTAATACAGATAATTTTACATTAGAAGCAACCAGTGTTCTCATTCAAAAGACAGAAGTTCAATTGTACTGAGTGGAAGCTCACCCACCCGAGTCGAAGGAGACTTCGCTGAGCAGTATCCACGAGGCGGCGAAGTACAGCTGTAGGCGTAGGAAGCGGCCGACCCGGTGGTGCAGCTTCACCGTGACGTCACGGGGGTGTTCCATCAGCAAGTCGGCGACGTACGTGAAGGCGACCGGCTCCGCCGACAAGTGCTGCTGCTGGTCGTACACACTCACAAACACCTTCGCGTGAGAGAACACCTGAAACAGGGCACACGCCAGTAAGAACAACACAGGCAGATTATGTGTGCGTGCTACATGTCTGTCAGTGATCCGAAGCGAGAGACGAATTATTAGAATATCTGGTTAACGACGGAACAGCATACAAAATTCTTGTCTAACTACATTTTGGGCCTCTTGCTGAATTTGCAACATGGTATGCCCTGAATTTAATGAAGTATCTCAGTATTTCCTTCGGAAATGTGGTTTTTCCTGTGATAGTTTAAGTTCTAAATTTACCACTGTGAAGAAAGTTCAAAGAATCTGACTATCTACAAAATGAGACACATACGTTTTCAACTGTGTTTCGTTTACGGAGACCTGGAGAACGGGAGTGAAGGTGGGTGTTGCTGGAGGTCGCTATTAAATTCTTCAAACCATTCAACAACTGCAGCCTCTTTTATTATCCCCTAGTCAATACAATGGGAAGTGTAGTTGATATGCACCAGGCAGAACCAGTTCTATCTTATATCTTAGATATCATGTCAAAACAAATGGGCACTAGAGTACACTGACCACCCAAGCTTTCAAGTATACCGCAAATCAAAACTGATCCTCCTTGCCATTATTCTGCTACTGATCTCTCCATCACCTGTTCTGTAGTCCTCCAATTTTTCCTCTGCATGGCATAATAAAGCAATACAAAACTTAACAACAATCTGCCGTTGATGATGTATTAGTCACACAAATAAACAGACTTTTTTGTTTAATACTGTAGTGTTAAATCTGTGATCAATTAAACTGTATATCATGACCGCCATGATAATGAATGAGACATTATGGGAAATTAATATCAGTAAATTCAGGAGAAAAAGAATATAGTTAATAGGTACTCTACAGTGAACATTATATTTATTGTAATTCTTTATGTGTAACAGAAATTTTACTTTTTTTAATTAAAATATGCGCCAAGTGAACAAATAAAACTAGGCATAGATATTACGGTAAAGGTATCTCTTTGGTTGGTTAAATTGCCCCTGGATATTAAAGATCAGTCGTATTATCTTATGTCTCAAAGTCGTTTGTTGGGTGGGCAGGAGAACACACATGTTGTACAGACAGATTGATGAATATGAAAGTTACCATTCCATATCTTCGTTGGAGTCAACGGAGTGTTGGAGGCGTCTGCAGTGCTTTGTCTTAGTGTAGACATTGACGTGATTTCGGCGAAAAATCTTCCATGGTGACACTTCAGATCCCCGTATCATGTAGTCAGATGAAGGCGATCAACATCACGACCCTTTTGCCGAGCAGTTGAGGCAAAATTAATTACCAGACGTCTCCTCTTCAAGATCTGGTCAATTTTTGAAGCGTCTTACTTGTTACGAGAGTGACAAGTCACAATGAAGTGTCTTCAAAAATTGGTTTGTTATTACAAACAAAGCTTGTCTCGTCTACCGTTGGTGGCGGTATGCTTGCCTTCTGCTTACTTACGGTGAATCATCAAGTTACAGCACTAGTCAATTTCGCGTGTTTGCGAGCCTGTGGACTCACTACCAAGACGAGAACTGCGGATGTAGCTTCCACTACATTTGGTGCCGTCATGGTGATCATGCATGTTAAAATACTTTATACCTTTATTGTTATAAAGCGATGTTACCATTCCAGACGCACTCACTTGGCATAATAGGCTTACCAAGCCAAGATTACGCACAATACATGTCTACTTGTCTCCCACACAGAAAAATACGTCCACCAATATTCCGAAGTATTACAAGTGCTATTCACTGCAGATATAAATAATTAATCAACCGCGGTCATTCTAATTATTGTATGACTAGCTGGATTGAATTATTACAATGCTAATTTGAAAACTGTTCCACATTTAATCTAGCATGTGTGCTCATTTCCAATTCATCTATATCTACATTTATACTCTGCAATTCACAAAATTGTGGGTGGCAGAGGGTGCTCAGCACCAAAGGTAATTTCTTTGTTGTGCATTCCAAACCCTAATGGTACGAGGGAAAAAAGAATTCATATAAGAATCATTGCGGCACTTTATTTCTCTAATCTTATCTTTCCTGTCATTCCGGCTCAAATAGGTTGATGGACGAAGTATTTCATTACACTTATAAGTGAAAGTGGGAGTACACATGTTTTCCAATAAGTTTATACGAAACGTGCCTCGTCTGTCTACCAGAGACTTCCAGCCTAATCTACTAATCAGTTCTGTGACACTTTCATAAGGACTGTAGCAAGCGGTCACGAATCGAGCAGCTCTTCTCTGTACTTTCTCTATACTTTCGATCAACCCCTTACAAAATAGATCCCAAATGGCACAAGAGATCTGTATGCTATCTCCTTTGTTTGTTCATTACAATTTTTCAAGATTTGACCTATGAATCGCAGCCTAGAATTAGCTCTACCTACTAACGAATTAATGTGTATGTCCCATTTCATGTTCCTTTGTACTGTTACTCCCAAATATTTCATAGAATCAACCATATCAATAACTGAATTGTTTAACTCGTATTTCTGAACAATTGGATTCTTTTTGTTAGTTATGCTCATTGTCTTGCACTTTTTACAATTTAGCATAAGTTGCCACTTAGCGCACCATGCCAAAATAACATCCAGATCACATTGAATTTCTAAGCAACTGGTCAAATTCCTTACTTCCCTATAAATAACCGCATCATGAGCAAACTATCTAAAAACGCTTTTCACTTTGTCTCCGAGATCTTTTATAAAACTTGAGAAAAGAAGTGGTCCTATTATACTTCCTTGAGGTACACCCAATGTAACATCTAGATTAGAAGAACTTTCTCCTTCAACGACGACATACTGCGACCGACCAGTTAGAAAATCCTTTATCCATTCACAAAGCTGATCTGATATACTGTATGCTCGAAGCTTTGCTAAAAGGTGGTTGTGTGGCACAGAGTCAAAGGCTTTCTAAAAATCTAAAAAAATTGCATCTACTTGTGAACCTGCGTCAATAACTTTCATTACGTCATGTATAAATAGGGCCAGCTGTGTTTCACATTATCTTTTCTTCCAAAAAAGTTGGCTTCGAACTTTAAAAGTTGTTGCTAGCAAAGAACCTGTATATCATCAGATCTTTCAGTATTAGATAACGTATTAATAAAATGGAATGAAGTCATAGAAATTTTACTATTAATTTCAAATATGAAAGACGAAACTAATAGCATTAAGCTGAAAGTTCATTCATTCATGAGTTCAAAACGATTTTGTATCCCAGCTCCGACACTAAAAGAAGAACATATAAAAATACAACATTAAAAAGGAGTACAATCTTATAAAAAACGACAACGTTGTTCTTTTCCTTGCCATTAATATCTCCAATTATATTATATTATCATTTAACCGACGAAACAATCTTAATTCCTACGAAATGTTTATCTCAAAGAGTACAGCAGATGTGCGCTCAGAAAATCAGAAAAATAACATTGAGTTTGGTTCTTACGATTTCTGAAAACTACTTACCTGAATGTCTTTGGTGAACTGGTTGTTGATGTGCAGGTGCATTGCCGTAAAGTTGCGTACGTGGTCGAACTCGAACAGTATCTCCACCGGGCTTCCCTCCATGCCAAGAGTATCGTTTCTCCAACCAACCCAGCCATGATCTACACACAAATTAATTCATTACATACAAATGGAAGTCTTGTGTGGAAAATCCATCACCAAAATTTTGTCATTGTTATATATTTTTTGTAGAGTATTAAAATAGAAATTTAGGACTTTTCCATGGAAATGTGCGTACCGTATCCAGAAATTCGGCTATGATTAGAATAAAATCAATAGATTCTCGTAGATTTCTGATGCCTGAAACTTAGAAGCCATGGAAACAAACAGCTGATACTTATCATAACACTTCAAACATGTATGACGGTAACATGAAAATCTAGAGTCTCGTCAAATAAACGATCTTGAGTGATCTTAGATCCCAAAACTATAATTTTCGGTAGAAACACGCTTTTTAATATTCATACGTTCCAAAAAATACTAGTCGGTTCTGAAAAAAAAAACACAGAAAATATTATGATTTTTTTCCTATAGACGCCTTAAAATAACGTTTGACCAATTCTTAGCCAAATACTAAAACGAAATTGTTTCTAATAGAGTATTAAATAGTACAACATTTCATTTCGTTTAAATAACGAGATTAATTGGACAGGAGTAAGGAAGGGACAGCCGTTCATGAGTTAAAGACTCAACTTGAGAAAAAATATTAGCATATTTCTGAAGGGCTTTAGTAAAAAGCTATCCAATCAAGAAATTCTGTGCGGAAAACAAAGCACGAAAATTTTACGCACAGATTGAAATTATTCAGCTGATATTTGCGCGTTAACCTTGTAGTACGATACGTTAGAAACTAAGGAACTTAATGCCAGAACAGATGGTTTCGTATGTTACAGCAAAACATTTGGGAGAAAATTTCCTTACAATTAAAAAAAAAATAATAATTACCCGAAACAAAAGGAAACGTCTTTATGCAAACGAAAACACGTTTGAAATCTGGGAACTTTTGACAGAAATATTTAGTTCAATTGTCATTAATGATGGTTAAGAATTCAATGTAAATGTAATAATAAAGTAATTCTGGTATCGACACAATTTTTCAATGAAAAGAAGACTCAAAATAAATCCTCAACACTGGATGGTAGATGTGAGACGGTCATTAAGGAAGCAAGAGTCACCAGCTTTATCATTGTACTTAGAAGTTTCAGGGCTGCGTAGGTAAGAATTGTAGAAGCTAGGTCGTTATGTTTTTGGCCACCCTCTGTACTTTTCAGATTGTTTTTGCAGTAGTCTGCCAACATTTTTTAACCAAAAATATTGTTTACATTTTTACCTTAAAACGAGGTTTATCTCAAGGTGAATAGTCATTTTTCGTTACATGTAAGCAAATAGATTATAATCGAACACTCTTCATAAAGACTGTAACCACAGTAGTCAAAGGAGCCACTGCAGTGGGACCATAGCGGGAAGCTGCCACCACATGGGGACAAAACAAGGGATTCTATAAACTCAACATGTCTCCCAATTTTCATAGAGGAAAGAAAAACTGGGGTGATGCGTGTCGAGCTTCGCGTAATGCGGATTCCAGTCTAAATACATATCTCGCATGTGATTACCACTTATGCTGCTAGTGCTATAGTTCAGTTCTAATTAAATTCATTATTTGTGTATCAGGATAAATTGCATTCTGAATGAAAAGTACTTTCAAGGAAGTACAAAGTAACTTCTACATAAAACTTTCTCTTGTTCTGCTTACAACTTACAAAGTATATAGATGTAATATTAGTAGTCGTCAAAGGGCGCTAATGACCCAGTTGTCGACGCGCCCTTAAACCCTAAAAACAAAAACAACAGTAGTCGTCAAATGGATACGCGATGACCGTTACTATGCATAAATTTCAAGTGACAATGAAGAAAGCTTTATTTAGTTAGATTATGTTACAAACAAACAAACACAAAAAAAACAACACAAAAAAAACACAAAAAAAAATTAAAACTGACAACTTTGAGGTGAGGATTTTTTTTTTTCGATAAACTAGGTTACAGAAATTAACTAAAACTGAAAACTTTTAGGAACACCCATGTCTTTGTACGTGAAAAAAATTAAAAATATATCCCGGTCCTCTGCTTGATTAGCTCTAAACACGTGAACCCCACGCGCTGGGGTAGAAGAAAAAATTTTAGACCCCCTTTACTTCCATAGTACCCTGTAGACTATAACTTTACAACATTTTGAAAACTATATCTGAGGTTGGCTGGGGTGGAGTGCGTACCTATGTTGGAGCGGTCGACGTCTGGCGCGGCGGCCAGCTCCTGCGCCTTGCGGCCGTCCACCAGCAGCCCCAGTCCGGCGGACAGGTGGCCCGCCACCTCGCGCCCGTCGTACACGCGGTCTGAGAAGCCGCGGGCGCCCTGCGGGGCGCTGTAGCTCAGCAGGCCTTCTGAAATACAGCCAAACATCGGAACTATCAGCCTTTGCCAGAGAGTGAAATGTCGAGCCAAGCTTATTTTCATAGTTTTCGTAAATAGCTATTGCTTATTTCAACTACCTCATCTGTGATTGTAATATATATGTCACTTTACTTTCTCCCTAATCTATTTGAAAGTAAGAAAAAGATAACAACATAAACCACCAATCTACTTCTTTGCGTCTTAACAACTTCCAAGCCATCCCCACCTCTTTTGTCCAAGTCCGCTTAGCAGGAAATTGAGTCATAAATTATGCTGCAGTAGTCTGAAATTCACAGAAACATGCAAGAATAAATGCATAACGATATTTATTCATGAACCGGCAAAGCAACAATGACTTTGTACTTTTTTAGGCTATTAGATTACGAACGAAAATTTTCAAAGTTCCCAGTTGTAACAGTCTTGCGACGTTTCGAAGGTCCTATTATCTGCCCTCTCAGTCTCAACCAACTGAACAAAAAATCAAACCGACATCGCGGCGGTTATGCTGTGAGTGATTCATTACTGAAACTTGTCTGTGAGGTCATTGCATTTCTTGAAAGTAACTAGAAAAGATCCCCCCCCCCCCCTAACTTGCGGCTTGTAGATGTCGAGATGTCGAGATCGTTAGACTCAAGAGAGAATGGAGAAAATGGAGTAAGGATGTAGACAAGAAACGGAAAAGAATAAAGGCTTGGACTTTGGACGAAACCATTCCAGCATTCATCTGGAATGATTTCGCGAAACCATGGAAAACCGAAATCTGGATGGCCTGAAAGAAATTTGAGCCCATATTCTTCAGATTTTTGGATTCGGGAAACTTCACCAATGGTATTAAATTCAGTAGGTTGAGAACAAAGAATAGGACTCTAAAAATGTTACTGTATAATTAAATACTGACGCTGCTGAAAGATCCAGACGAGTTTACTTAATATAAATCGCCATGAAACCCTTCAGTCCTACAACACATGACTGATTAGCTTCACGTATTCCTTTAGAATATAATCTCCAATGAATGCAGAAGGTAGATGCAAAACAGATTTAAATGTCAGACCTAAAATTTTTCGCGTTACAAAGAAATTAATGTGACTGCTGATCGTGGCTTTTTACCACTGCATTAAGGTGTTGATACCGATGAACATACGTAATTAAAATAACTATGGGAATGTTGAATTTTGGAATACTCGAAACTTTGAGTTCAAGAACGCACCAGTATTTGAAGAGATATATTTTGAAACTACTCGTTTTGCTCTCATACAAGTTTTGTGCAAATGTAAACTATTTAAAATTATTTTTGGTACTCGGTAAATATGATATCAGAAATAATGAAAAAGGTTAGTCAGTTATCAGTAAGACACACTACAAATATATTTACGCTTCAGAAGGTTTAGCATAATTGATGAAGGTCTAAAACTTCAGCGTTTAGGTTCAAGTTTCCGAAGTAAATCAGAGAATATACTGATCATAAAAGGAACAAGAGAGGTAGAACAACATGGGAATTTTGTGATCAGGCTTTACAATACAAAATAGAGGACTCTTCTTTTTTTGCTTTTGATTTTACGCCTCGTCGAAGTCGGAGTCATTATAGGTGGTAAAGGACTGGGAACAAGGAACGGGAAGGATTTTGGCAATGGCCTTTTGAAGGCACCATCCTGAAATTCGCCTGGAGTGATTTGCGGAAACCATGGAAAACCAAATTCTGGATAACGGGACGGGCATTCGAACCCACGTCCTCCCGAATGGGAGGCCAGAGTGTTATCGCTCACCCACCACGCTCAATAGAGGACGCAAAACCAATTTATCAAAACTGTAACGTTATTGTTATTTATAACGATAAAAATGTAATAACCACTCATTTGCAACAGTGTTACTGATAACTACCAAAGTGCACGAAGATTTCCTCAGAGAATGTACAGAAAGCACGCTACCCATGTCCTTGCAGCCGACGAGCTCTATCCTCATGCAGACGGTCCTCATATGCTCGCTGAAGGGCACGACGCGCACTCTGGTGGCCACCGCAGGAGGCTGCAGTCGCCGTTCCACCACGCTGTTGGTGTCCGTGTTGCCAGACAGCACCTGCGACAACCAACAAATAATTATCAAGCTGTATGGTGATATGCATTATTTTTTTTCTTAAATATAATTACAGCCTAACGGCACTAGTGAACGCTGCCTTTGTAGAAACAGTTTCTGCGTTTACACTAATAAACCAAATTTCACAATAACGTACTTGTAACAAACAGGTTTGGCGAGACATGCACATTATAATCGTCGACTTTATTTCATATCCCAACGATATCGTATGTTATCCAATTTTTCGCTCTATCATCTACACTAATCTTACAAATGCCAAAGTAACTCTGTCTGTTCTGTTTTCACGATTAAATGGCTAAACCGATCTTGATAAAATGGACAAGAAAATATTATGTATCGTTAGGCAGGACATAGAACACTTTTTGTGAATAAATATTGTATTTTATTATGTAATTTTGATAACTAACGTACCGGTGACACACATAATGACATCATCTGTAATTCTCTGTAATGTTTTATTGGTCGCTCGGGATTTGTTTCTTTCACGATCAGTTTGTGCAAGATTGTTCATGTTTAGGCACAACTTGTTACGCAGTAAAGGCCCGTTCACACTAGCTGTCAGCTCAGCTTAGCTCAGGTAAAAAAAAAAATCGCTATACACGTAATCCAATGGGAGCATTCACACTACGCGGTCCGCTCCGGTCAGGGCAAGGCAGGTCAAACTGAAGATCGCACCGCCACCGATCAACAACGGTCAAGACCTGAGCTGAGCTTAGCTGACCGCTAGTGTGAACGTGCAACAGTCAGGTCAGGACAGATCAACTTGGGCGACCAACGTCTAAAAACTTCTGCTAATAAGCAATAAAAAGAGTAATAAATTTTTAAAAAATATTTTAAAAGTAGGTTATTTCTGAATATTAGAAATTTGACAAAATTTTAATAAGAATTCAAATATTATTACATGTTTTCGTATTGCCAAGGTACAGTTTCTGCTTCCGAATTAAAAAATGTTGTGAATTTATTTTTTGTATCAAAAGGGTTCCTCTCGTCCATCTTGAGATTCACTACATGACATGAAATTTCTCTATAAGACTGTACAAAATATATGTCGTTAAAATTATGTTATCAATTAATGTTGGAGCAGAGTTAAGTTTCCTAAATTACATTCGAAATGTTTAAGCTAAAGTATCAAAAACATTTCCCACCACTAGTCTCCCACCGCATAGGCAATAGATAAAAATTTTATCTCTTGTACTGTCTGCAATTTCAAACTCTGGATTCAACCTGAACCATCGTCTTTTTTATCCTATTCTCTTATCAAAAATCAGTGCGATTTTAATTAATGTTACCTTAGAGAGTGACATCGTTTGCTGTGAGCAACTCATAAGAAATGGGCATCGTCTACGACTTGATCTGCCCTGACCTGAGCTGACCTGACCGCTAGTGTGAATGGGCCTTAAAGATGTGGACTTACGATGCACGAGAATATTATTTTGTGTTTATATGAATCTAGCTCAGCGGTTTCCATCCTTCGAAGGTTATATGCCTTACCAAAGAACAGAAAAACCAAAAAGCTTGTGGCGAGACAGTATAAAAGCCATGTGTGTGTTCGTGTTGAGCGGTGGATTCGGGACGATCCGATTGTTGAAAGTGTGACGCGACATGCGAGTTGGATTGTTGAAGGCAGTCTGTGACTCACTGTTTGGAGATCGGTCAAGGTTGGTTGTGCGCGGGGCAGTGATTGTTTGGCGGTGCTTCGGTCACTATTGTGTGGACCTGATGAAACATTATAAGTACGCCGCCGTTATGCAGATAAACAGCAGTGTTTCGTAAATAGCAGTGAACTCGTGGGCGTTGAACTAAATGCATCCAAACCAAGTGATAATAGTGTAGATTATAACTTGCAGTTTGGAGGAGAAGAAGTCCTGGATAGCTATTATATACGGTCAAATTATAATCGTTGGTGGTGGTGGCTTAGTAATTGTATGTTCGGTGAATAAATTGAAAGATTATCCCTATGGCGACTTTGTGAATTATTAGTAGAAGATCCTGCAATTCATTGATACCGAGACGAACAACAATTACCCCACACCAAGCTGCTAGTGCATTATCGCCGCTAGCAAATGCCACTTTATCGTTACAAGCTTGTGGACAAAACGGTATTGATATAAGATGTCCCCAGGAACTGACACAATTTCAAACCACTAACAAAAATCTGCTGGAGGAACTGGTAAGTAGGCTTCCACAGTTAAAACCTCCTCCCCCTCCCCCCCCCCCCTATAGTTTGTTGCTATTATTAAACATGCTGCAAACTGATTTTCTTCATGAAACAATGTCAATGATAAAATAGTATGGCGATGGTTTCCATGTCGTCCCAACTCTGTGCTTTATGTGCTTATACGTAACTTACATCTTTCTATAAGAAATGTAGTAACAAAATTGTAAGTCCGCTCATTTGAAGTCGCAGGTAATAGCTACTTCTTTCATATTTTCACTAACAAAAAAGAAGTACAGGAATTTAATTGAGTTTGAAGATGTGATTGAAAAATTCCTTCTAGTTGTCAGACGAAATCCTCTAGCCTTAAAACTGCCGTATAATTGCATTGGTTAGAAATCTTAATTACTGTGGCATAAACACGTGTATAGCACGATACCTTCTTAATATAATCCTGATACCGATTGTAAACATTTTGAACAGTTTTATAACTGTGAATGTATTTGAATCTAGTACACACTTTACTATATTTCTGAAATTTTATAAAATGCGCTGCATTCAATGTATCCTTTATATTATGTATTGCAGTAAGTTTGTAGCGTTTCCAAGATTTACATAAAATAGTATGGAATGTTAAGACAATAATTATTGCCTAACATTTTATTTCAACGAAACTGATGTTACACTACAATAAAGCATTACGCTCGTTATTTTTTTATGGTCAGCCCGACAATAAGTAGAATGGTAAACGCCGATATCGTCCATATATTTCATAATGTGAAAGTCATCTCGAGTTCCTTTTCTAAGGAATTCACAGCTTTAAGCGTGTTATTTATGAGACTATAATTCCTATTGACGAAAATCTGTTTATTTCGGTACACCTAGTCAATCCGTAAATAATGAATGCACTTACGCACACCTTAATTTTTAAACATAAAATATAAAAAAATGAATCTCATTTTATTGCAAATGCTCTGGTTTTGAAGACTGATAATTTATATTTAACTACAATGTTGTATTACTGTAAAACTACGTGTATTTTAACTCAGTACACAGAACCATAGATGAACATCTTATGTCAGAGGCTGAAATCTATAGTTGCGAAAGTGAATTAATCAAGTATAATTAACACTGGTGAAAACTTAATGAGTAAGCGGATTGATCACAATGCTTGCTTACCACTTGTAAACCGCCACTGATGATCTTAATTTGTCTCCATAGGAAACGCTAATCTGTATTTTTCAGTTAACTTTCTGCGTTAATTAAAACTGCTGTCATGGAATACTAAAAAAAAGACACTTAATTGAATTGTTGTTAATAACAAATTCTAAGTAGTTTTTGTTTGCCAAAAAATCATTTCAACTAGAATCTTCCTAGCAGTTCACACCAAAATTATATTACCTTATATAATGAGTATCACTATACGTATCGTGCTGTATATAACTCCTATCTATCTATTTCCATTTAATGCGGCAGATGGCAAGAATTATTTGTATCAACTTGTCGCTGGCATATAACTGTGCCCCATAGGAACTCATAAATAAAAAATAAGTGAAGTTGGAACTATTAAACACGATCTAAAAACCATTTATTTAGAATATTTTTTATTTAAAAAAATTTGATAATAAGAATATACTGTAGACTTATAAAAAAAAACTTTATTTCTTTACCAACTGAATTCGTTACGACTTATATTAAAAAAAACTGAGAAGAATGAAACAACAAGGGCAAGTGAATAACTTTTCCAGAACTTCGAATTACTGAAAAATATTAAAAATTCTTAAAGTAATATTGGGATTCATATAGCAAACGCGAATTTTTGTATAGAGTTAGTAAAAATAGTGAGCAAAGAGAGTTCAGAGGAACATAGTGGTATAAAAACTGTAATTAGGTGTTTGATTACTTCTTGAAAATGGTTTTAAATTGTTTATTGGTACACCTTATTCAACGAGTGAAGAGATTTTTTGACCACAGTGCATTATTTTGCGTAAAATTCAAAGTTAAGATTTAAAGAATTTAAAAGCCCGCCAAAACGCTCCTTCGCTGCCTGGCGCGTGCAACGACAGTCGTGACGTCATACGTCTGTAAACGCTGCCGCTGCCAATAGAGCGTTTCCTATTACCCACGTTTTCAGCTATTTTTATTGTTTGTTGCTGGCTACTTCTTGTTATTAATGAAAGTTCGTTTTGAATATAAAATCGAAAACCATTTGTAAAGTCTACAGCGGAAAAATATTGAAAGTAGACGCCTTATTTGTGGGGCTAGCTATAGAAACAACCACTGAGTTTTATTCTGTGGAGCTTAAAAATGTAACAACTTCAATTTGATATTGCAACAAAGTCACTTTCGTTTTTCTTTGAAGCTCATTTATACCGCGATTTCGTAGAGTTAAATGTAATACGCTGTTTAAGGTGAGAATTATTAGGGTTAGGGTCCTAAGGTTCGATCCTCCCTTCGGAATATGTTCAATTTGTTTTCTTTGTCATTTTCTTTGGATACTAGTTGCTGTTGGTTGCATCGCATAATCATTTCTTCCCGAAAATCCACCAAACATGATTTTAATTTTTCTTTTTTTTTTCTGAAGGCTTCAGGACTTTTTGGATAACAAGCGAATTACAACCGTTTGAAACAACCAAAGAAGATTTCAAAAAGGAAATTGGAAATTACTTGCACACTATAAACAGGTTTTTTTAAAAAAATATTACTTGCACATTAAAAGTAAATACCGCTCTAATAAACGCAGTTATGTCAGGAAGGTAACCTGCAGTTGTATCGTCAGGTAAAAATTCCAACGAAAAGGACTACGCGTTCCGGAACTGTTGCAAGATTAGCATGAAATTTCTATAAGTGATGTCACTTCTAAAATAAATTCCATTATTCGCCGCCGTGCACCTGTATTTTTGCATGATATTCTCTCTCTGGTATGTTTAAAAATTAAAAGTTTTCATGTATGGTAGCAATTTGTTTCAAACGCTTGTATGACGCTTAGCAACTATTATGAATTATTCGAATAAAAACATAGTAGTGCAAGAAACAGCAAACAAAAACGGAAAAATGCACGCAATAAATATTATCCCAACCAAGGTTCGAACGTAGGACGTTCTGAATTCCATTTCCACTCTTCAATCACACAGCTATCAGAACACTACTTCTTAATTGCTTCTCTTTATGTTAATAGCAAACACTTCACAGTTTCTTCGTGTGAGATGAAGTGAAACGAGGTAGGTAAATGAATAAACAAACAAATTCAGTTTTATTGACAAAAAATATAATTTATCTATAAGCCTTAATTTGCAATTAAGAAAAATGGCCCACAACATCCAATTGTTCCGAGCGTGGTGAGTGAGCGGTTAACGCTCTGGCCTCGCATCCGGGAGGACGCCGCACAGTGTGATATTTTCTAAATCTAGAGGAACAAAAGTCAGTTTTGATAATAGTCTAAGCAGACAAAATAGTTATTTATATTCAAAGTAGATAAACCATATTACTCGGAACAAAGGTTTATTTTCCACGAATTCACTCCTAACAATAGAAAAAATAGTTTGAACAATGGGCTTCCTGTGATCCACCGATCAAGCGCTCCAGTCGGCCGCGTCATTTGACTGAGCTTGGCAAATGATTACGCTGTGTTTCTGCGTGTTATTAGTGACTTCTGTGTTTCGGTTGCTTTTGGTGATCCTCAAGGTAAGTTTACGCATGCTTTTTCCGTGATACATTAGCATCATTAAAATAGAGGAGATTGTTTTTATTTAAAAAAAAAAAAAATCCTGTGTCAATTTCATGTTGCATTTTAGTTCATTATACCACATTATATCGGTCTCTTGCTATATTTATTTGGAAGAGCTGCTTATTAGCTACAAGAAATACCTTCATTTGTTTGCGCATATTTGCGACACCCATACAACTTTTCTTTATTTCTTTGTTTTCTCTGCACAAATTTCGTGTACAGAATTTTTCGACGTATGGTTTGATAACGCCAAACAATCAATCTCTAACTTTCAATTTAAATATAAATGAGTCTCAAATTAAACTGTTACATTTTTAAGCTCAGCAAAATAAAGGTCAGGGGTTTTCTCTATAGCCAGCGCCACAAATAAGGCGTCTATTTTCGATAATTTTCCGCTGTAGGCTTTTACAAATTGTTCTCGATTTTGTATTCAAAATGAAATTTCATTAATAACAAGAAATTACCAGCAACAAACAATAAAAATAGTTGAAAACTTGGATAATAGGAAACGCTCCTTTCCCAGCCACAGCGTCTACAGACGTGTGACGTCACTCAAGCGACCACCAATCCTAGAGCGTTTTCTGTCACGTGACCAGAAGTAAGAAAAGTATAATTTTTATTTCGCTTTTTTATTAAAAAATAATCGACTTTTCTTTTCAAAATTGAAAAAATTAGCTTCCTGAAGCATTAATCTACTAGAAGGGAGTTCAATTTATAATATTTTTTTAATATTGTCAAATAGCCTATTTATTAATAATTTTATAGCTATAGTAATTTCCCGGATATGTTGAGACCAGAAGTATTTAATGGCGTTTCTTGTTTACACGAAAATATGATAGAAAACAAAATATTTCAAGTTTAAAGAGCGCTAGAATATAGGATAAAAAAATGATACTATACTAATGAACGAAAAATTCTCCGGTAGTTAATTCCGATAGAATTAGGTTAAGTCAATTTTTTTTCCTGCTATCAGTATCTTGAGTGGTTGGCGAAGTGCTCCATCTCTTCCTATCATGAGATAATCTTTTAGTTTTATATACCAATTACAACATGTACTAAGTATTTTTCTTCACACATCGTCATAATTTTCCTCTTTTGGTAGTTCTAACCTTAAGCTGTTCATAAAGACGGGGTTACAAATAGTGTTAAAAATTTCAGGCCAATTAGTTTGGCATCAGTGACAGACGAAATGATGGAGAAATTTATATGCAACTATATCAGAAGTTTCAGTGAGGAAAGAAACTGGTTTGCTGATCAACAACATAGCTTTAGGCAAGGATATTAATGTGAATCTCAGATGGTGGGCTATATGCATATATTTTAAATAAATCGGACAAGGGAGGCCAAGTTGATAGTGAAGCATTAGATCTTTATGAGACATTTGACAGAGTGAGCCAATATAGTTCTCTAACCACGTATTTGGTATGCTTGAACTGATAGGCTATTACATGATTTTAACCATAATATCATAATTATGGTGAAATTATGAAAAGCTGACCTGAAACATTGACCAAATTAGTAACTGGAATTTTAATAAATTCTTTAAATTTTTTGCATTAAATATCAAAGGTAAATGGTTTAACACATTTAGTCAGTAGTCATTGCGCATAATTCTGAGATACGTAAAGTGGGATTGGTCCCAATAGAGTTCAGAATCAAGTCATTGCCTGGACGCAATACGGAAATAGTGTGGTCAGATCTATCACAAAAGGAGAAACCACTCGGTACTGATTTGACGAACGGGGAACCGTTCTTCGGCCTCATCAGGATTTGAGTACCAGCAGTGCAGTCCAGTGCTGGTCGCGCTACGGACTCAAACCGATTCACTTTTAACACAGCGTAGACTGAAATAGTTTATTGGCAAAATTTGCGAATTGAAGATAGAAATACACAAGTATTACAGAGGCGAAAGATGCTGTGTGTGCAAATTATGATTCAACTAGTTTCTTCCTCATTGACACACAAAACATTAAAATTACTTTTGTTCCTTCGTAGCACTCAACTAGGAGAACCCCTCATCGTGGCCTCTTAAGCCACCGTACATTCTAGACGAGTGCCGCTTGAAGGAGTAATTCTGGGAGAGACCATCCATATTGGCTGATGTGATAAGTATTCTAGCCTACACCACATAAGGCGTTGATGAGTGCTGCGAATATTTTGGACTGAAAGGAGAACCACTGCGTCTATTATACAGGAGTTAACATCTCTAAATGTCAGGCCAAGTATCCTTCGTAGAAAGAGTAGTACGAATCGGCAAAATTTTGTAAAAATTGATCATGTAAGAGAAGGTTGACGGCAGAAAACTTCGAGCAAGTACAGCGAAAAGTTGGATGGATCGTGTGAAGATAATCAACGGCTTGCGTCTTCAGCAGGCTCCAGGGAAACTGAAAGTGTTATGGGTCGCAATGCTTAATCATAAAGTTAAACTACTGGCAAAGATTGGTAATATGAGGAGGCCTACTCCATCTATAAGACATTTCTGGGAAAACCAGACAAACCACGCAGAGGAAGGAGCGAAATATCGTATAGAGTTACAGTCACAATTCCAAGTAACTAGCCGAGAAGTGTGGTCACTTTGAATCGTCTTGCATACTGTTGCGCCATTATCAGATGGACCACGTTAATGTACACTGCTATAAACGTTATTTAACATATAACCGTTTACAAAGATTACGATGATCTCAACCTTTGGATCATTAACCTAAAATGACAGGGAGTGACGCTTCTCCGTCAGTTGCACATTCGCTAGTACCAACACCGAGATTCTGTATGTTGTAGTATCACTCATGTGTCTACAATGCTAAATAAAATCGATAATACATAAAGTTAATATGGTGGAGACCTCCAAATTGTTCTTCTACCTTTATTTAACAGTTTGCGTTGTACAATTTCCCAACAGGATAATGCCTAGACGCACACGGGCACTTCTTAATCGCTTCTCTCGATATGCCTATACTATCGTGAAATATTTAGAAATTTTGAAGATTCTTGCCATAACGAGTAATCTCAGGATACTAATAGAAAATAGAATGACTGTAGACCTTGTAACACACATACGTCCAGTAAAAAGTATAAATTGTTAGCTAATAAGAAATAAAAATATTTCTTTGCATATATAGAAAATAAAATTAATGTTAAAAAATGTTAATAAGAAGTTATGTTAAGGTTCTTTGACAGCATGGACATATGCGTGGGTTAGCCATAGAGATGAAGACTGGATGAAATTATTATGGAGGAATGGATAGAAGAAGAATGTACTAATTGAAAATGTATGTATTGAAGGAAAATATACGAGCAGATCTGGCGGATCTGAAATTAATTTGTACGGTTGGCGGCCAGAGAAAATACTGATGTATTTCAAAGTTGTGAAATGTTAAATATTAATACCGTGTTGTGTAAAGTGTGTTTTAACGCAAGAAGAATTCTAAAAAGATTTAATAGTGTTACTGATTATTTGAAAAGGAGAAATCGAGATATAATTTCTGGTAATAGTATAAGACTTATTTTCAGGCGATGGAAAAGATGAATAGGATTTATAACCGGAAAGGCTAACGTGAAAATGCATCTTGGTATAGAAAGATGTTTAACACGCATTTCCTCACTAGCAGGAGGTGTAAGGGATCACTTTAATTTAAAGATAATGTTGTAAAATTATTTTCAAATTTATTGACTGAAAAGGAGTATTTGCATATTGTGTAATTAAAACAAGAGAGGTAAAAAGTTTTAGTATGAGTAAAGCCAGTGGGTAGATTATAGTACGCGTACGACTGGAAAGATATGTGAGAACGTCAAACAGTTGTTGTAGAGACATTAATTGTTGCACCAAAAAGTTTGTTAAACCTAATGAATTTTTTTATTATTTGTTGTCATTATATCCTCTTGCTGAATTCAAAATTGTTACAAGACACACGAGTTTCTTCTCAGCGAATGGTCTTCATATCTCGGTGACATCAATAGCTCTGGTGCCGATACTTCGTGTAGTCCACTATTCTTTATTTTTATGATAACTGAGAGTAAATTCCTATATATTGGACACTGTTTCCTTACTCGAATTAGTCAATGTTATTTGCACTGAATGATTTATTTTATTACAGGTATTAATGAAAATATTCATGAGGAGAAATACTTTTTCACTGTTTCGTACTTTCACATATAGGTGCTGTAAACGTATTTTATTTGCCCGTAAATACAGTATGAAAGCTATTTAAATTAGTAAACGTAGTTCAACAGTGTTCTCTCTCAGACGGATTTGGGAACGTTAGAAAAACTTTAACTTCCAAGACACTGCAGAAGGCGGTGAGGAGGGCTGAGCAGTTATCCCTTAATATGCCATCTAGGAGAATCACTTCCAACATTCTCGCTGGAGATAAAATCTGTCACTATTATTCAAACTGGAAGCTCGGTCATTTTAAAGCAATTCCGCCACTTAATGACGACCTCAGCAGAGACGTCTACGCCAAGGTTATTAATCCACTTTGCCTGGCAATCAAACGCTCTACGTTGAAATTAGACTTTAAGAAGGATAGTAAAATATAATAAACCACGCTGAAAGGAATTATTTCCCTTTGGTGCCTGATATGATCGCTAAACCAAAATCATCAGCGAAATACTCAAATTGTACAAAGAGCTTGAGAACAGTGAATTGAGAACCTTAATTCTGTGACGAAATTCCTTCTTGTTGATCTCATTAAACTGCTGAATCATGTGTCAGCCAACAGGTATGATGCATCATAAACACCTTAAATTACTAAACTGTAAAGTAGTATTACATATGAGTACAGATTGAGTCGACTTTGGTACTACGATGAAAACCGTAACGATGCTATCGCCTGAGTTAAAATCACTCTAATTACGCTATTAGGAAATCTGAAACAATATTATATGTGAAAATATATTTCCTGGCACAGTAATATGCAGGTTCCTCCACGGCATTACTAGAATTTATTCAGATAATTTACGTAGGCGTTATCATTAACAAAAACTCCTTTATGTTAGCCGAACGCAAGTTTCCAGTAATTTCCAATTTTTCAGTTACTATAAATAAATTTCAAAATTATGGATAGTGTGGAGTTATATTCATCAGATTCAACAACAGAAAAATATGACAAAATTTATGCACTGTCTTTATGGAATGCTCTTAAGGAAACTCCACGAGTAAAGTAACGGGTAACACGAAAAGCTTTTAATGATAAATCCAATAATATTATCGATAATATATGTTATACTGCATTTTATGTTAAGCCTTTACACATGTGACATCGAGGTCATTAGAGGAAGATAGGACGGTGGTAAAACAACTGTAAGGAATTCGACCATGGCTTCACCTGGTGTGATTTCGGGAAACTATGGAAAACCCAAATCTCGATGGTCGAACGCGGATTCGAGCACGCGTCTTCCCGAATGAAAGGCCAGATCGTTACAGCTCGCCCGCAGGACTCAGTAGGATATATTATACCTGAAGCAGCTATATATGTCAAAAATAACGCTATATTAACGAACGAACCCTCGTAATCATAATGACAACTAGGACACACACCCTAATATTAACTTCTACAATTCGATAGTGTCTACAAAATAGCTGGCAACAGCTAGGTAAAATAAATTCATCATCACCAATCTATATATATATAGATGAATGTATGTTTGAGTGTTTGTTCTTCATACAAATCCACAGTTTTCAATAGATCTCTATGAAACGTTGCACACTTATCCTTTGAAACACGGAGAAAAATACTGTCTACATTTGGATGAAAAATTATCTGTATAAATAATACATGCTGCCTTATAAATTCGAAAAATTACTGAACGGCGATAGACAGACGTGTTGAATGTCTAGATCTCTGTACTAGCTTCCGGTATAGCGGTCAGGTAGCTCAGTGGTTAAAGCGCTTGCTTACTGATGTTTGGATCTTGGTCTCCGGTTCAAATCTCCATGGAGGCAAAGGTTTTTAAAAATTGTTTTTGATCGTAAGAGTCACGCCTGGACCGTCGGATATTTTGATTGAATGTTAAACTGTACATATCACAAATTTAGGGGTGCAATGACAGGCAAATCGTAGATAGTATTACAATGCTGTAGGTGTACACTTTTTTACGTTATATAGATCCCTCATGGGTGATTTGCAGTTAGTGTGTGTGATCTCCAGTAATCTATATATATAAAGATGTATGTATGTATGTTTGTTTGTTTGTTGGTTTGTTTGTTCTTTATACAAATCCACAATTTTCATCTGATCTCGATGAAACGTTGCACACTTATCCTTTGAAACAAGGAGAAATATACTGTCTAAATTTGGTTGAAAAATGATCTGTATAAATAATACATATTGTCTTATAATTTCGAAACATTACTGAGCGGCGATAGACAGACGCATTGGATATGGAGGTCTCTGTACCGTTTTTCCGCGTAGTGGTCAGGTAGCTCAGTGGTTAAAGCACTTGCTTACTAATGTTTGGGTCGTGGTCTCCGGTTTAAATCTCCGTGGAGGCTAAGATTTTTAAAAATTGTTTTTGATCGTAAAAGTCTCGCCCGAGCCGTTGGTTATTCGGATTGAATATTAAACTAGATATTAGTTAGGGGTGCAATGCGAGGCAAATCGTAGGTAGTCATGCAATGCTGTACGTATACATTTGTTTACATTATAATGATCCCTCAGGGGTCGTTCGTAGTCTCTCTCTCTCTCTCTCTCTCTCTCTCTCTCTGTGTGTGTGTGTGTGTGTGTGTGTGAGTGTGAATGAAGTAATATTACTATAAATGCGGAAGTAAGTCTCTGTCTTTTTGTTACGTTTTGACGACTAAATGGCTATACGACATTGATGAAATTTGACAAGAAAATCTGTACGAAGGGCACAGGACATTATTTCCGGTATGATTAACAGTTGTGGTCACGAAATTTTGAGAACTTATCGAATGGTGACAGAAATATGTTGGAAATTGATTTTCTTCAAGAGACAGGTTCGACGGTAGAATGCTATAGTGATAGCGTTTCTGTCATATTATGCCGACTCGGTGTTGTTTGGAACGAATCCTTCGTTACCTACAACTTGCTATATTCAATTCTGGCAAAGAAATTCTTAATCCACGCGTACAAAGTCGCGGGTATCAGCTAGTTGATTCATATTTCTCCATGAACGAAGTACTTATTATGATGCTGTCGTCACACATCACCTTTTCCAGTAAAGCGACGGTCGATACATACTGTTTTAGCACATTTCATTTGATATAGATTTACTCACGGATGTATGATTCCAGGTTTAAATTAGGAATACATTTTTTTTATTTCGGATGTATTATGTATGTTTCCAGGCTTAAATTTTGATCATTTTATTTATATAACAGAATACAGCTAGTCTCTAAAAATATGATTCAATTCGGTACATGATGTGCGCTTTTACTTCTAATATAGTGCCACTCCACTCCCGAAACTAATTTCTGAGCAATTTTGATCCCATCAAATCATAACACAAATTAAAAAATTTATATTGTATCACTAACCAACTTACTTTGAAATCAATAACAAAGTTTTATTCTGTTACTGAAATGGACAATCTAATTTCAATCGTATTACTAGCACGATGGGATGAAGGGAAACAGGAACAGTTGTGAACGTGTACTCTAATTCGTAATTTTCATTTAGATTTCATACCACATAGGAAAGGTTAGCTTTAACAGTTTACAATGGCGATGAAGGTGAGCCATATGAAATATTTTGACCACTGAGAAATTATTGAATAATATAATTAGCACCCATCGTTCACATTAGCATTATTTTGAAAAAAAAAATCAATGTACATGCTAGATACCTTTTACCAAGTAAATGGCATTATTTCTGGATGTGCGTTATACCTACAAAATATCATATATAGTTTCATGGTATTGACAGGCTTCAAAATTTTGGGCTGTACGTGAAGCGAGTCCTTTTGTTCTGGAGCTAAGCTAACACAGTTCCAGCGACAGGAAAGCGGCTTTGGCATCTTTTGATGTACCACGCGTTCGAAGCGAGAACAAAGAGGCTTAACTGGCTTTACGAGCGATCCTGCAATACAAAGAGCGTTACGAGGACGAATATGGCACGACGGGCCTAGGTTCCCTGGTCCCAGGCATCGTCAGTGACAAGAAGCGGGAAACAGTCTTCGGTACTTCGCTTGGAGTGTCTGTGGATCAAGTTCGCTTGCACCATGGTTTTTACGGCGGCCTAGGACATTGTCAACACCTTACACGTGAACCAGGAATCAAAGGAAAATTTAGTAGAAATAAATCTCATGTCTGGGCAATCACTTTCTGGCAACGAAAAGACTACAGTGCTTATCGAAGGAAAGTGTAACAAGGAAAGTTCCGGTACCTTGCAACTACCAGTAAGGGCATGCAGCAACGTAAGAAAGAATTGACAGGACAGTAGAGGATAAAACTAATAATAGTAAAACTAATCAAAGGAAAATTTCTAAGAGGAATTTCTCAGAGCTTGCCACAAATGAACACACGGCAGTCGTAAAATAAAAGAGCAAACGTTGTGTTATAGCTACTGAAACAAAATAAATTGCTAATTCTGGCCGTGCAATGAAGTTAACTAAAAGATTCATTTATGTTTGCACTAAATTAAGTTTAACCCATTGATTGGCCCTCGTTATAAACACAACAAAATACAGTACTATTAGACTAACGAATATGTATGAAGTGAGCAATAATGAGAAATAATTTTTTATTATTAATTGTTCGGTGTAAATAACAAAAAAAAAATTGCTGTCCTCATCTTCCTGCTTTAAGGATTATGACGGGGATGTACGAGTGACAATTACTTAACTGAGAACAAAGGCTTTGTATATCCGTTTTCATTCCGGCAGCAGCTGACTGGCAAGATAACAAGCAACTGACAGCCTGAACAATTTTTCATGTTCTTACAACCGTGGCTTCAAATATTCTTTTCCTTTTAAAATCGAATCGGAAGCTACCGGTTTTTCTACTCATTTTTCATGTCAATGAATAAATCGTTGAGCAATAAGTATTTGACAAGGCGTATATAGAGCTTCCTCAAAATCCACGTTATTTTCGCGTTGACCTGTATACACTTTATTCTGATTACAAGGAAAACATGTTGTAACAAAGAAGCAACTTTAAAATCGTTTCAGAAAACCGTTTGAGTTTCTCGGAATATATTGTTTTTTGTATGGTCAAAATACGCGAACCATTATTCATGATATGTTTAGTTTTGTTACTGATGTGTTGTGAAATGTCAGAACGTAAATTACAGGTCTGTTACTGCAGCAGAGCAGTACAAAATTATTGGAAAATGAGAATATGCATTGCAGAAATAATGTTACTCTTAAACGCCGAAGGACTTTGCTACTGTATCTATGGTGCGAAAATGGGTATTAATACGACAATACTAAGCAAAATTTATATTTTAATATTTCAATAAATCATCAGTTTTGCAATTGTGCTAGCATATGTGCATATCAACTTATGTAGATTTTAATGGAGACTACAGACCCGAAATTTCATGTTTGTCTATTTATTTATGGGACGTTAAAGTACTGAGATTTTTATATTTTAAAAGTTTTTATTTAGGATCTTTTGATACATCATGTTACTACAGATCTTGGACTTCTGAATCTATTCTATACCAGCTAGCTCCCTTATTGTTTTTCTTGTGCTTTACGCCTCGTCGACAGCGAGGTCATTAGAGGCGAGCTGGGATTGGGGCAAGGAATGGGAAGGAATGCGGCCATGGCCTTTTTGAAGGAAGCATCACGGCATTCGCCTGGAGTGACTTGGGGAAACAGCTCCCTTATTAACAAGGACATTTTAGTGGAAGATCCGTGGCAGTTAATTCTGCAGTAAAAGAAGTCTTAAAGCAATCTGTCCGTCAATAGTGCAAACTGTGCTCTGTATCATAAATGTTAAATTGTATAAAACGTTCTCGGTCCTCCCGCGATAGAACGTATCAATTTGATGTGACGTTTCGAAGTTGCTCTCTGACTTCATCTTCCGGAAGAACGACTTTGTAACATTCCATCAAGTTAACGCGTTCCTCCTGGAAAAGGGGAGGGGGTGCATGTTTTGCACATTTGTTACATCGAGAAAAGTCTTAACTGTTTCAAGTGTCAAAATGTTTATGTATTGTTTAATTATGGATGCAGCCTTAGGTACTATCCCAACATTATATAGCTGTTTACGAAAAACAGTTGCTGGATCGCAAAGACCAAGATTTGAATGAGGGTTAGTTGCAACATGTTGCTTGGGGGCATTTAAACATGCGCGCCAATATTGCGATGTAATGTAATCTCTGCTCTGTCGAGAAACGTTAATAGATACTAGCCTGAGTATAATACACAAAATAAAACGAAGGAAGGATGAGCGATTAAGCATGTAGAAAACAATAAGAGCAGGCAATAAAATATAAACAACTTCAATGTAGTCTTCACGGGTGTACCGCCGGATAGTGTTGTGTAAACACAATATTTCGACGGCTAGCTCCGCCGTCTTCTTCAGGTGCAGAGACATCTGCACTGGTTATCTGTGGGTCAGCCGACCAGTGAAGATGTCTCTACACCTGAAGAAGACGGCGGAGCTAGCCGTCGAAATATTGTGTTCGCACAACACTATCCGGCGGTATACCCGTGAAGACTACATGGCAGTCATACGCCGGGAAAGTCTTCGTTCTTATATAAACAACTTATTAGAACTATTGAAAATTCATTAACAGTTGTTCACTCAGTTCACAATTCAGTCGAGCGTAATATAACGTACCTTGTTGCCGGATTTGTCTCTCCAGCGGACCCACGACGGCAGGCCGGGCCTCCAGTAGTCGAGCAGGTAGTTCTCGGCGTACTCCTGACCGAGTCCGTGGCCGAAGCGGCCCTGCGTGCGGACAGCCGTCACGGCGTGGAGCGCGTGCAGTTCCACCTGCAGCCACTCCTCGGCCGCGCGCGTCACCATGTTGCGTGGGCACCACGCACCTCCCCCGACCTCGCCGTGCAACCTGTGCAAACAACACAGCCGTAGTGGCCACAAAACAAGGATTTTTAAATGTTAAGTAGCAACAATATTTTCTGCCCTCGCAGCACTGACTCACAGGCGAGAATGTGAATATGTCACGATCAAGTAGACACCGAGTCATGTATGAGAGCGAACTGATGCAATTATGGTAAAGGTATGCCCCATCTGCTGAGGTTTGACAAGTTGCCAGAGTCAGGAGGAGAAGAGCCACATGTAGATGTAGGAGTAGGGAAGATAAAACAGTACTTTAAGAACAAGGGAGTGCAAGGAATAGTAAAAACTGGTATTGCTGCTAGGTAGTAGCCATGGGAGAGATGTAGGCCCTCTTCTGCTGGATCAGTTGAGCACAGGATACCAGGTGATAAGTTTTTTCAAACCTAGCGCAACGTTAGGTCAGGTAATAGAGGATATAGGTTCACTTTGTCACTTTGCAGGAGTTTCACTAAATACGGTAGTGATAGTGGGAGATGCGGAAAGTAGTACTGATAGAAACGCATTAGTTTTGTCTTGAGGGTCATGCCTGTGAACATCATTGGTACGTAGGGTTTCTCTAAGCATGGCTTACACCTAAATAGAATGGGCAAGTGGGTACATTCTGAATTGTTAGCTAGAGCTGTAAGAGAGTCCATTTCCAGTGATGATTGGGTCAGGATTTAACCTTTTTTAGGTTAGGGTCTGCTGGTGAAAGGACGGAAATAGATGATCAAAGTGATACTGATTGTAGATCCACGATGGGAAAAATCACAGATGTTAAAGAAATAGTTGAAGCTGCTGAAACAATCACAGATTGGGGTAGAACTGGGAAGGAGGGTGCAAATGCTGAAAATATTAAGCCAGTAATAAGGGTGTCTTTGGTCAACTGTAGAAGTATAATGAACACAGTAATAGATTTTGTAAACGTAATTGAGATACACGAACCACAAGTAATAATAGGGGTAGAGTCTTGGTTAAAAACCGAAGTACAAGACAATAAGGGTTTTTATCGATGGTTATAGAGTGTACTACAGAGATAGGGGAGCAATTAGAGGAAGAGTTTTCATACTAGTTAGAAAAAACTAACACAGTTCAACTTTTGTTCAAAAATCAGGACTATGTGTTACTTGGGGTAGATTTCTGGGGTAATAAAAAAGAAAAAATCGGTGTTTTGGCTGCTTACCGCAGTGAAAGAAAGACAAATGAACATGAGGCTTCTAGGGAGAGATTAAATTCATACTCAAAAGTACAGTAGAGTCAAGGTGAGAAGAGTTCAAGAATGTAATGAGAAAGGGGGAAGAAATATTTATTCCAAAACAGAAAATAAAGAGAAATAGAGAACCTGTGTTCTATAATAGGGAGGTCACATGGTTAAAGATTTTGGAAAGAAGAGAACATAACAAAGTTAAGAGACAGCGGGGTAGTAGGGAATATTTAAAAGAACTAAACAAGGTCTTAATAATATCTAAGAAGGTGGGTAAAGATGGATTTATGAAGAGTATTGTCAGTGCAGGGGGACCATTGACTGATGCATCTAGAAATTTCTATGGCTATGTTAGAAAACTGAGGGGAAGGGAGGTTGTTGAGACGCTTAAAGATAGAGCTAAGTTACTGAGGATTTGAAAAAGGCAGAGATTTTAAGTAACTGGTTTAGTGAGACCATTAGGTATAATTAACCAGAAACGGGGGGCACTAAATCGAAGAACGAGCTTAACAACACAATAAGAAATGAGCAGATCAAAAAATTTGAAATTCATCATGAGTATAACATGAAGGAACTAAAAAAGCTGAAAAAACATAAAGAGGCTGGTGTAGATATTACTACAGATGTCTTAAAGATTGAAGGATGTGACATTGTACCTTATCTTAAAATATTATTTAAATTGAGTCTGGATACTTCCTGCTTACCAGAGGACTAGAAAAGTGTGATAGTAGTACGGGTATATAAAGGAGTGGTGAGAAATAGAGTCGAAACTTATAGGCCAATCAGTTTGAAATTCCTGATGTTCAGAAATCTAAATATCTTGGCATTACAGGTGATAACAAGCTTAATTGGGCAGGACACATTGGACATAAAGGAAAAGGTTTCAAAATTCTGCACTTGTTGGAGAGAGTGATGAGGGGATATACGAGTGCAGTAAAGGAATTGGATTACAAAACCTTGGTCAGAGCATTGCTTGAATAAGGTAGTGTAGTATGGGACCCACATTTTGAGTACGACATACAGGAGTTGGAGAGAGTGCAAAAAATGGTTGCAGATTTGTTTCTGGAAATTACCGCAGAACGCAATCAGTAACAGATATGATAAAAGAGCTGGAAAGAGATTAATTGGAAGACAGGAGGAGGGTGAAGAGGGTCATGGGAGTGTACAAGGCGTATATTGGGGATAAGGCCTGGAAAGATAATGGTGTAAGAATTAAAAGTAATGCGTGGAAAGGAAAAGATGACCGTGACCACAAGCTGGCGCTCTATTTCAGGCACAAGGGTTTAGAAAGATTCTCTTTTTTAGGTAAGGGTGTCAGGGATTGGAATAAGTTACCAAGAGAAATGAATAATTTACCAAAATCGTTTAAAGAATTTAAAGTTTAAATTTGTAGAGGATAAATATATAAGTGTGCAGGAAAGGGGAAAATAGGTGTGTAGGTAAATTTCTACCTCAGCGTGCGCTTCATTACAATTAACTTTTAATAAAAAATAATGGGTATGTAGCCTGTACTGATTGCCGACAATCACCTAGTTTTTTTACTGTCTATCCGATGACAACAAATTTTATGGCTTTTCCTAGCGACAATAAATATGATTTTTACTAGCTGGTACCCACGACTTCGTTCGTGTTTGTAAAGAATTTGGACCGACATCTAACCATCATAGTGCACGGTGGGAGACTCGACGCTATTACCACACACAAAAGCCAGTCATCTGCGCTATGTAGTTCAGGCAGCAAAGAAAAATATACGGACACACATGTCTTTGGTCGAAATACGAAAATATCCTTGATCGACCATTTTCAACCACCATATCTCCCACACTCTCACAGTTACCGAAATTCGGCCAATGTTGTGATCGACGGGAGACTCTGTGCTACTACCACACACAAACACAAGTGATCTGCGCTAGATATTTTTCGCTGAAAAGTGATACACCATGACACATACGTTTTTGGTAGGAATATGAAAGTGCTGCAGGTCGACCACTTTCTAACACCATATCTCCCACACCCCGATAGCTACCGACATCTAACCACCATAGTACACGATAGGAGACACGATACCACTACCACACACAAACTCGATTGGTCTATTCTATGTAGTTGTGGCAGCAGAGTTACATTTACGGAGACATATGTCTTTGGTCGAAATACGAAAATCGACCACTTTTAATCATCATATCTCCCACATCCCCACAGCTATCGACATACGGCCAACGTTGTGCATGACAGGAAACTCCATGTTGCTTCCACACACAAAGACCAGTGATCTGTGCTAGGTAGTGGTGGCTGAAAAGTGAAATACAGGAAAACACACGTCTATTTATATGTTTAAATTAATATAAGCTAATTCCGGATTACACAGAGGAATTTAGTTTATTTCAAAGAAGAAAACGAAGGATACGAAATTTCAAGTCCAACAAAAACACGAGAAACAAGACAATAGTTAGTAATTCAGTTTGTAAAGTTACTTTATGTATTGGATGTCCTTGTATAATTCATATGCTTAGAAAGAGCTAACTTTCGCCTCTCTTTAAGTGATACATAAATTTATGAAGTAAATTTATCTGCACATCTATTCTCTTTCTTCACCAGAAACTGATATCATACAGTACATACAATATTTTTTTAATTAAAACTTGAAATGTGGCCCTGCTCAGCGGCCTTAATAATCATATGCGTACTCATTTCTCAACCAAAATTTACTACAGCACAAATGATTTTGGCAGGTGAAATCTTAAAAATTTGAAAACGAATTTGGAAACTTTATCAATATTGTCCACAAAACAAAATTTTTTGCTAGCTCAGAAAACTATAGTAGTTGTAGTTTATTGGCTATGAGGAGCCAAACTCGTGGGAAAAAAAAAAATATTTTCGGGAAGCTGGACTCGTAGGCCGCACACATGGACGGTGCATGCAATATGGTAACGGTAAGTGCCCGGCTGCATTTCTGAATGCGACCTTGGGCCCAGTAGCCCTCAGCGAAGGTAAGCAGCGCACCGCTAGGGTGACGTGGTGGGGATGGTTCACAGGTCACAGGATTGCCAGGACTGTTAGCGGGTGCATGGTCAGCAGTGGTGTAGCTAGGTCAACAAGGGCCTCGGTGCAAAACAATTATTTTGGGCCCTCAGGCCAGATGGGCGACCTTTTCTTTGCTTTGTGTTGCTGGTAAGGGCTCCCTTAGCTGAGGATGGGGCCCTTGAGTCGTGCTTAGGGGCCCCCTGAGCAGTGGTTGGGTGTACCCCTGAGCAGTGAGAGGGCCCTTAGTGAGGGACTTCCTGTGTCTCAGGAGCCTTCTTAGACGACTGTAGAGCTAAAAAAAAAGGTCGCCAGTTTGCCATGAAGGCTCGTGGGCCTCTGAACTGCGCTTGGGGGCCCCCCGAGGTACGCTTTGGGCCCCCAAGAGGTATGCTTTGCACTTCACCGCCTAGCCCCATTGTAGCTACGCCCCTGATGGTCAGCCTGGAATTAGATATGTTTGGCGGCTAACCCCGGTGTTTATTAGACTGCTGTTCCACGTAGGGAGCCGACTGGAGACGTCGCGGTGGCGGTCTCCGACGACAAGCATTAAATGGCGAGAACTACCATAAAATGGAATCATCGCCATACTATGTGGCAACGGAAACACCACGTTAAAGTCGCTCTTTATCGTAGCATTGTATCAGTAAACAAGTCTAAACTATAACTTGAGCCGAGTTGTTTACTCACAAACTGCCTGTCGATGCAAGTAAATTCCAAGTATCAAGTTTCACATTACACATCATCAAATATGGCCTGTCGCTACGAATGTATTTGCGAAGCTGGTCAAAGCCGGATATCTCCATTCTCTTTCGATTCCAGGCACCAAATACTCTCCTTCATGGCGCTGTTCACGTAGTTCCTCGTCGGTTCTTTATTTAAATCCTGCCAGAAGCTGCTATTTCTTCCTGGGATATTCCAGAACTATCGCTGGAAATATTCAAATCCCAGTAAGTAAAAATATTACCCCTCCATTGGTCAGTTACCAAAAAAGAGCACATTCCATTAGCAATTCTGCATGAAACAAGGTACGAAATATAGAACTGCAGATATATATTTATATACACACTAATTAATGTATTCCATATTACATACAATATGCAAAATAAAACTTAGGATACCACCTATACTATAATTCACATCGTTACAAAAAGACATAAATTAGCTTATAAAACCTGACTCCAGATCTTGTAGTGTTTTGAAGAATTCTTCTGTTGATCCTCTTATTCACTGGACATCCTTCTCTCCACATTCACAATTTGGCTCCATTGCTTGTATTTCCTGAAGGCTCCGTGGTTTGCTTTGTAAAATTTACTCGTTACCTACCATGTTTTATACGAATGGTATTTCGGTGTATGCGAGTGGATTTCCTTGTAGCGGAGTCCTTTGTATTGTTTTGAATGCACCAATAAAATTCGTAAAATCTTATGAGTTCCCGTTACCAACATGCTGTAATACCAGTATAAGTATGACGTGTTGCTGTTGGACAGCTGAGAAAGCATATATTATACTTGTATCTAATATGTAAAAACGATTTTTTTTACAGTGTCCTTCTTACAAACAGTTTTTAATTTAAATTTTCATATGTATACTTAAAAAAAAATACTGTTTACGTCTGATTTACAAAAACCTAAACCCTGACCTGCTTTCCCTCCTCACCTTAATTTGTGTCAACGTTGTTCATACAAACCCACAGTTTTTATCCAATTTTGATAGTACTTAGCACACGTATGCTTATAATCGACGTTACCAGCTTACGATGGCTTTCTTCTGTTTCACCCCATTAATCATACGACTCAATTCTTTCTCTTATATACTTCTCGCATACACCGAACTTCGCTTTCTCTGTGTTCCATTCGAAAGGAGATCGGATGATTTCTGTTATTTCTGTGGTCGGCAAGGATATTGATATCGGCAGATGGTCAAATCCTACTCCTGTATTACTTGCCAGTCTGCGTCAAGTGCCAAACTTACCGACGCCACAGACAGGTCAACCGCCGAGTTTACCTGTGTAAGTAGGCCGATTCGTGTGGTAGAGCCGTTGTTCAATAGTCCCAAATTTTGTTCGTTCATCATTTCCATGAACATGTCTCCAGTTCCGTCTGTTTTCATGCATCCCTACACCTGATGATGGGCTTTTTCATATCTGCAAGGATTAATTTCGGTGACGGAACTTGCTTCACCATTTTACTTAGTGCTTGTTCATATATCGGTGTCTGTGGCTCGCTGCCGGGGCGGATCTACGGGGGGGCTAGGGGACTCAAGCACCCCCCCCCCAAAAAGTATCTAGTTCCATCTCCGACATTGTAATTTTAGAGACTTTTTTTTTTTTCGAGGCCCGAGGGGCTATAAATACTACCCTCTGCCCGACTCAAGCCCCTCCCAGCGAAAATCCACTGGAGCCAAGCCCCCCCCCCCCAAAAACCAAAGTCCGCTCAAGCCCCTCCCAAACCAAAATCCTGGATCCGCCCCTGGCACGCTGTATAGTGATAAAACTGAAATATTTGAAACTGCAGTGCCTATCACTACATCAAACACATTTAATTTAATATTGGGATTTTTTAAATTATTTGTAGTTGATGTAGTCAATTATTATCGATTATGACTTCCGTTCCTTCATGACCGTAGTATTTATCTATTCTTACAATGTGGTAGCCTGGAAATTGGATGTTGGTGTTGTGTTTAAACCAAGTTTTGCAGATGACGCATATTTTTGTATTCGATTTCTGGGGTATTACCGTGAGGACCGTTTTGTTTCTCCTAATGGAAAGCTCATTGCATTGTAGTATTCTATTAGCTGTTTGTTCTATAGTTGAGTGGTCTTTAATTGCCGAGGTAAGTTGTTATAATCCAGTTGTCATATGTCGTTTGTACTCAGCTGTTCTCTTACTTTAGTCCATTATATTATTTTGGTGATTAGTTGTAGTGTTGTAAAAAACGGTTTTTTTTCTGGCTTGAAAAAAAAAACATAAAAAAATCTTAAAAAAAACATGTTTTTTTTCTGGGACACGTTTTTTTTCATAACTACTAAATCTCAAATTTGTAAGGCATTTATTGATTAATATGACTGTTTTAGAGTTTATTCTAAGTACTTATCTTAATTTTTAAACCTAATATATTTTTCTGGTTCAGTAGAAAAAAAAAAAAAAATATTGGCAATATTGACTGAAATTTTCTTTTATGAACTTCCCGAAGAAGCTATGTTGCGCGAGAAGGAATCCCCGTTCCCCATTGTTTGGATTGATACTCGTTATTTGAACTAGTGATGCTAGCCCTACGAATTTATCTGTAGACCTATGGATCTTTTCAAAAAATTAGGAATTTAAAATTTATCTACATTTTTTTGCCTCTTTTTATTATATATTGTGCTTTCCTTGTATTCGTATACTTGTTAAACTCTCAGCGTATAGTGATACTGAGTCATTAAATTATCAGTAATTATGAATCGTTTCCTTGGAACTTTTGGCGTAAACCAACGATTGAAAAGAAATTAAGCTCCTATTTTGTATGATAATAGATTTAAATTCAAACTTAAAAGACCGTAATACAGAACTATCGGCGCTTTCTTTAAGCACAGTGTGTACTTTGCTCAAAATTTAAAATTGCAATCTCAAAATTTTTTGTGTACAATACAAGAACAATCAGTAAAAGAAAATGTAACTTCTTATGAAGTTATGGATATAGAGGAGACAGAAGAAGAAACAGAAAATTCCGACACCGACTGAACTAGTGATGGTAATGCTGATACTAGTGAATGTGGTACTGTCAGAGGATGAATAAAATTATGTTACCTATATAGATACATTTATAAATTATTATGTAAAACATTATATGATTCAGTAAGATTTAAAACACACTTGTAAAATGTAAGTTCCGTTAATGAAATTATAATTTATCAAATATAATTTTTTCTGAAAAAAAAAAAACAAATTTAGAAAAAAAAAACAAATTTAGAAAAAAAAACAAGGGTGCTAAGTTTTTTTTCATGTTTCTTTTTTCACAAAGCTGAAAAAAACATTTTTTTTTTTCAATTTGCAACACTAGTTCCACTACATATTCAATATTGTTGTTTCCTGAATCATCTGCCTCTTCTATCCGTTGTGGGCGATCAGATTTATACGCATCGGCGTTCGCGATGTTTCCCTCGGGCCATCCACATGCTGATAAGCCGACCCCGGGGGCGTAGGGGTAGCGTGCTTGCTTCGCGTTGCAGGGGTCGCCGGTTCGAGTCCGGCCAAGGGCATGGGTGGTCTTATTTAAATGTTGTGTTTGTCTTGTGTCGTCTTTACAGAATATAGAATATAATCAAACTGAAATTAAATGTTTACATTGTAAGAGAAACACACACGTTGAGCTGGCTGTATGGCTAACATGGCCAAATGCCAATTATTTAAAAGAAAAAGAAAAAAAAAAAAAAGAACATGCTGATACATCACCGAATATGTTTCTAGATTCAATCGCTGCCTGTTCGGTGTCGTCCTTCTTGTGCGTTCTGACTGCTGCGTCGAAGTCACCCTATAGCTTTACATTTGCCGTACTGCTGTTTGTTATTTATGTAGCGGTTGCTGAGCCAGCCTTGGTCTCTACCAGTGTGTGTTGTACAATGGAGAAGTGTGTCATTTTGATCTTGTAGTATATTTTTCTGAGTAATTTACTGGGTACTCTTGCTGCCAATTTACTGACAGAGCGTGTGGTCTATTTTTCAGGTTGTCTTTCACCTCTCCAATAAACATCTTATTTTTAGCAGCTAGTTCGTGTGATTTCCTGCGTTGCAAATACACTGGTCATGCCTCGTCTGTCACGTTATGTGGTCTACTGTAATTTGCACAACGTACCACATTCGAAACGCACTCAACCGTTCGGTGCACCTACCTCGTCACAAATGTCACAGAGGGGCTATTTCTAGCATTGCCTTACTAGGTGACCAAACTGTAACCAATTATAACAAACATGCACTATTACAATATATATGGTGTTACCTCACACATCGTCCCGCGGGTACATTCAAATTGTGCGAGCGCCTGTCACCAAAAGTTAACACGCAAGCCCTTAACTTCACTTCGCCGGTCCCGGTAGTGCGGGATTAGCGAGCTGGCTTCGCATTGCAGGGGTCGCCGGTTCGAGTCCGGCCCAGGGCATGGTTGGTTTTAATTAAGTGTTGTGTCCGTCCTGTGTTGTCCTGTCACTTGTTATCGTTAATAATAATACTAGAAGCTTCTATATACACACTTGAGGAACAAAATAAACACAGTTGCGGGCTGAATGGCTATAAGGCCAAATGCCAATATTTAAAAAAAAAAAAAAAAAAAAAAACCATTCTTTCTATTGTTGTTTTATATAGCCGATTTAATTAATATTCTTGATGCAATCACTCTTACCGTAGAAAAGGTTTACATCAGGATTTCCTGTATTTCTGTATAGATATTTCCTCCTAGTTGCTTATATACCAAATAGGCCGGAATATATACCTGAAGGTTTCTTGTCGCAATCGATTTACATTTCACAATATTCTTAGCTGCTACTGTTGATCTAGGTTCTATTTTTAATCTGTTCTTTCCTATTTTCGCTATATTATTGATCTGGCTGCGTATATCAGGCAAATTTTTATATATTAAATTTTCAAGTGACAAGGGGTGCAACCGTTCTACATAATCACTCTTTACTTCTATAATTACTACATACGGACCTTTAACGGATGTTCTATACATAATTATGTCTTCTTTACTGTTGTTAGAGGATAAATTCTTCAGTGTTCCTGGGTTCATCTATTAGTGCTCTCTGATCTGCCTACTCTTCTACCATCATTTGCTGTCGTTGCTACTTTTACCATGCTGATGCCGTGTTTCGAAGCTTCTGAAAACAATTGTATCAGCTTATCTACAGCCGAATTCATATCTAGATCTACCGGGCGTTTCTTCTTGTTACACTTGTCTCTGTTTCTATTTCTACGGTTACTATGCCTATCACCGAATAGTCGATTACAGTACTCTCTGCTTCCGTAATGGTCTATCCCACTGCTGCAAACGTTATTGCTCCGAAGGTGATGTCCCGTGGTCTTAAGGATAGTGGCAGTCCGCGTCCCTCGCCTTATTGGTAACGGTACGCCTCGAATGGTGTGCTGTTAATCCATTGTTTAGCACTCACTAACTCAAGTCACGCGTCGGTTGAAATCAAACACGGGACTGTTGCACTCTGTCAGGAAACAAAAACTTGATGTCGGACCACACTCGCTATACATGTTTCCTCAACCACGTCTGAAGCAAGACTGTAAAACCTATTTCTCTGGGTGAGTTGTCACAAACATAATTCGTTGATTATGGAAAGTCAGTCAGTAATACATGTAGGTGTTACAAGGAGTGAAGGAAATATTATTTTAAGAGTTAAGTATATTCAACGAAACATGCAGTTACTAAGTGATGCCAGATTTACGTCAAAGCAGACTGCAACAACGAATATTCAGAGAAAGAAGTAGAAAGAGTAAATTCTGGTCTTAAGTAGAGAAAAGGATGTCACGTAAAAATTTATTTGTCCCACATTAATTCCTAAAATGTAGAACATTATTAGTTAGTTAATATTGAATCAAATATTACTTTTAATATCAAATAATAAATCTGAAGGAGAAAAAAATGGTCCTCAGAATTAACAGTAAGTAAAATTTTACGTACCTAGAAGGTTTCAAAGTAACCCATTCATAATTAACCACTTCATTATTGGAATGTTCGTAAAAGGCTTTACTTAGACTGTAACTTGTTTATATAACGTTTTTCATGGGTTATCGATACATGTCTGAATCCAGAAACTAAGCATAGAAAATCTGAATATTGGTGTAAACTAAGGGAACTTGATTGTCTTCGGTCATTGTGAACTATCCTAAAAATGTTTATCGTGTAATAACAACAATAACAAAAATAATGGAAGCAAATCAACAGCATTAATAAATAAGTCATATCTAAATATCGGTGTAAACTTAAGGTACTTAAGGGTTTTTGGCCACTGTGAACTACCATAAAGATGTTCATGAGAGTAATAACAACAATAACAAAAATAATGGAAGTAAATCCGAAGCATTAATAAATACTTTAGATTTGATGTAGGAGCCTATAGTTATATCATCTCTAGTCATCTGTTGGGGACAGAAAAACAGGAATTTTAGGATCGATAAAATCCAATTCAGAGCAAAGATTTGTAGAAATTGATGCGATGGCTATATTACACCTTACTTTCCGTATCGGTACTCAGATTTATAGGGAAGTGTCTATTCACATCTTCTATTCATCACTGAATCAGGGATGCCAGCAGAAGTACTAAATTATCTCATTTACTGAACCTAAAGTTCAGCTATACAACTGATTTATACTCTCAATGTATCTCCTCCAAGATTTTTTAGTGTTTCGGACTGTTACAGTTTCGGCGACTCATCGGCCACGACTATCTGGAGGCGGGAGGTAGGGGTGAGTTCATTCGACGCGGGGTCATCGCCAATGCCATCTGGAGGCAGAGGTCGGCGCGCACAATGGACGACTGGACGGCCCCGCCCCCGCTGATCGGCTTTCTCTGGGCCTCCCTCGGCCTGTCCTAATTGGGACTCCCAGCAAACAGCGCGCCGCACAGTGCTTTTTTCGGGGAACGTCGGATCAGCTGCATTGAATGGTTATTGTGGCGAACTAACAATTCGTCATTGAACAGTAGAAATCCGAGGGAAAGTTGCAGGCAGAATAGAAGGAAATTATTATTCGGAGCTGAAGAAAACACTGCTTTTAACAAGACTAAACTTTTCATTCTAGGTACCACATCCAGGATTCTTTCTATTAATAGAAAAGATTTTTCAAAACTTGTTTTACATTATTCAGATTAATAAATGTACTAAGACTCTTTAAAAATGAATTATTAGTTACAGGTCGCAGGTTAGCGGCATTTTAGAAGCTGCAGAATTTAGCAAACCGAAACCTACTGGATTTTTGTAGTGATTTGTATTGGCCTCTTCTGTCCTACTCGTCGGAAAATTGGCTTCTTATCACTTCACCTTCTCCAGTGTAGATTATGTTGGTAATAGATAATGTACGCTTTAATTACTTCATTGTACTGTGTTATTGGTTTCGTAAGAAGTAAGAAGGGACAGAATGAAATTTTGAGCTGACCTGTTCAGTACTACCCTTCCGTAGGACAACAAAGGTGTCACCAAATTCTACGTTCACTTTCAGCCTGCACAGACAAATAATAATCGGCAGTGTCGTATCTCCTAAATAAATAACCTCCTCGTATAAAATTGGGATTTTAACAAAAAAAATTGGCATCGCATCGGATATTTAGGGATTGTGCACCGTCTCTTCATTCCTGACGTCCAAAAACACCGATGTAAGTTTTATCCGCAACCGGTGCGCAAGCTAGCCAATCCTGCGTCAACTTTCATACAATGCCATACAGCTTTATTGACTTCGGCCATGGGATGGGATTTTCACATATTAATTAACTAACCGTTATAACAGCGCAGCAAAATTTTAATAAACATGCAAGAAAATTCAACATTTTGATTTAGGGTTTGGAGCCATAAAAAATCGTTGCTTCAGTCAGTTGTTTCACGTGTAGTCTAAAAAAGAGATATGTAGATATACATTAATTATTTGTACATGACAGTAAAACAAAAATCTCGTCGAAGGCATGAACCTTGATAGATGTATTCCTGTAGTGTTCCCTGCTAAGCAATTCAGAACAAGTTTGTTGGCTTGCAGGCCATTGACTGAAGAATGGTTCTCACATGCTGCCGTCCAGACTTGAATGAAATGATAATTACTGTGGATATTGTCCTGTGTCCCCAACCCTGCGTGTCCGGAGTGAGCCCTCCACCTCGGACGTGAAGGTGGATGGCGCTGAGATGTTCACAAGAGCTATTCACACTTTCTGATTATTAGATTAAAAAAAATACAAAAAGAAAAGATCATGTAATAATATTCTCACTGGTAAACTACGACTTTTAAGGTATCTCGTAGTTAAGTCATCAAGGCGCTCATCTACCAAACTCAGGCTTCGAATCCCAGTATGGTCAGAAGTTTTGTTTTGTTTTCCTTTGCTTTGATGCTATGCGTATTTCAGGACACTTACAAGTTCGAGCTCTAAGTTAAACTGTAGGTCCAGCCGTACAGAGGTGGAATGCGCGGCAAATCTAAACACTGTCATTGGCCAATCAAATAATATTTCGACGTATCCCGGCCAAAAATGCCATCCATATCCACCTTTTACTACGTCTTGGAACGAAGAAAAATTAGATATTTGCAATATAACTGATCTTTTGGGTCCACCTGCAGTGGTTATTATTATTTTGTGCAAGAATTCTGTATATTTGTATGAAGTAACAAAAGCTGTGTACATGGCAATTTTTTAATAACTGTGATAAAATGTGACAAAAATACTTGATATTTTTTATTATTAATGCATGACAATGAATTTATCATGACAGTGGGTCTTTAGTACCTTTGGGTGTTTTACGGCTACGATATCACAAAGCCAGCAATATTTTTGTATTTGTTTCGTCACGTATCTATATGAGTTAAGACAGAACTATCAGAGCTTGCAACACAGCAGGAAAAAAATAGTTTACTTCAACAAAGTACACAAAATTATTTTGCCACATTTCACACACAATTTCCATATCTTTCCTGAATACATAAAATTGGTATGTCAATAATCATCAAATTACGAATCGCACATGACTTTCGATAGAGTGATTTCAGCTTCCAAGCTTAGCCTCATCAGTTTGTAAAGTGAGACAGCGAAATTCTTTCTAGCAGGAAATAAATATACGCTAATCGCGAGACACGAAGAGAATCGTTTCAAATTAAAGCGTTTTTATTTTCTTTAGTAATTGCATGGAACGCTTCTTGAAGTGCAAGCTATAGCTTTTTGAATTATCCGTAATTCACCAAGATTGAAAAATTACTGACGAAACAAAAGTGATAGTTTATTCTATAAGCGCTTTCCTGGTATTGGACTATCTGTGAAACATACTTTGCTCATCAAGAACCAACCACCGAAGGAAATATATGTAATAACCAATCTAACAGTGTTTTAAACGGAATTCACAAGTACTGTGTAAATATATTAAAAATAATAAGGTTACTGTTAAACGAAAAGGTGAGCTAGCTCAACAGCTAAATGGACAAATAAATTGTTAACGGTTCTCTGTTTTGAGTCCACTCACGGACATAGATGATTTAAATCAATTCATGCGTATTCCATGTTGTGATTGGAACATATAATGTGCTAAACATACAAGTACATTACAACAGATGAATTGATATGAATTGAGATGTACCAGATTCATAGGTCGGTACTTCTCCTATTATGCAATTAAAATGCGTTGTTCCTCTGCACTATACACTAATTTTATTTGCATACCCCGAAATGAATGTTAAAAACACAATCCCTGACGATCAAAAGCAAATAATAACTGAGCGCTTCGCAATTACTAACTATAAGTGAATATGCGTATTTGCATGTTATCGGAAATAGACAAATATGTGTTTAAAACATTTTTGTGATCTAAAATTCTTCAACACATAGCATTGCAATATTTTTACTGGTGCTAAAATTGCACGGATGGACAAATTTACGCCTACTTGATTCACTCAGATTTGATACTGCTCAGATCTGATAGGTAATAGGGCAATGTTCAGTATAAATAAACCACAACAGTGTAAATTTCATGAAACTTAGCCCCATGCTTCTTGAGGTATACAAGTAGTTAGAAAACCAAGTCGCTGGTCGCGCCGCACAAGTGAGAACGTCAGGATTATTTTCTTATACAGGGATGCTCCAACCGTAACTGTACTTAACTTTCATTTTAAAATTTAGCAGCCACAACTATGCTGTCGTTATTTCTGTGATACTGTCTCTGGATACATTTACTTTCAAGTGTAATGGTTAGCTATCTCCATCCAAACCAACAGAGTAAACTGAGGCATATGTAATTCATACAGACAAACCCAGCCCCATGTAGTAAACTTCACGCTTTTATAATATGTGTAAAATATATCTTTTAATTAAACTTTTTTATACTGTGTAGTAACTTCCTCAGGACTATTACCATTGTTTTTCAACAAAATCTGACGCTATCCTATCGACATATATCTGTTTCAGTAAACCGAGCTATGAGATACACGGAAAGGTGGAAGGAAACGTGAGCCAGGTCGTGGGTCAGTTACTGAATTTCGGCTACAGTCCCATGTATAATCAGACATTGCTAGTAGTACATGTAAAGAGTTTATAAGTAATGATAATCCTGAAACTACGGCTCCTCGACATCATTAAGGTAGTTGTATTATTAACCACTCTGGGTAACGAGCGAGTCAAATCTCCATAGCAGTCTGAAGGGGTTACTGAAACTATGCCATTCTCGGACCCATCAGTTACCGTCTTCCGTGGCACCACGCTGTGTCGTCTAGTGGGCTGCTCAGCCACGCTGTCCCAGGACCGGCGCCGACGACCGTTGTAGACGCAACCAAGCTGGCGTCCGGTGGTAAATGAGCGAGAATGACCTTTTGAGATCGCTGCAGGGGGTTTATAAAGCGCAAGTCCCAAAAAACAATCCATGATTGGGACCTCGACTTGCCACAATGGCGAAGGATCGATGTCCTCCGCTGTGGGCACCATTCAGTTACCTGCAAGCGTTCTACTCAGCGACCATTGCCTAGGGGTTTTGCATTCCTATGCTCTCACCACTAGTTGCAGCTGTGCAACTGGTATCATTACGGCATTGTTCTTATGCATAATTATCCGGTAATTCGTCTTAAAATCATTAAATGTTCTTTAAATACCGATAATACCAAAGTGTACATGCGCCATTGTATATCTACAGCATTCTGACCCATGATGCGTTTGTATATGCAATTGTTTGTCGCCTAAGCGAGTTCACTCTCAAACCAAGACGCCGCCATAGTAGTTCTCACTTCCAAAATGTTTAGAATAAATACGAGTGTCGAGTGGCAACATGTGATAGGTACATAATGAATCTGTGTATATAAGAACTAGTAGAACCCGCGACTTTGTCCACGTGGACCACAGAAGCTCTCGCTCGTTTTTTCCTTCACTCAGTTGATTACTACAATTGTTCGCACTGGCTGGCCAGCATCCCAGCTGTGCCGCATTCCTTTGCATAGCGACATTTGGGAATAATTGAATGTATCGGCGCAAGCCAATGATATGTTACAAAACATTCCCGTTAATTCTTTCAGAGAGTGTTTTTTGATATGCTGGACGACCACAGTAGAATGCTGGGTGATCTTCGCTACAGTTCGAGCATTTTGATTTTGTTTCTTCGGCTATTGTTTAATTTTGGGAATCGTGTACCCCAAAACATTTCACACAAGTCTATTTCTTTATCTTTTAATTTTCTATGCAGTATTTTCGATCATTCTAAATAGCATTGCTAAAATGTTGTTAAAATATTACGCCGATGCCATATTTACCTCTCCAATAGTGATGTCCAACAAGTGCGACTTTATTATATTACAAAACATCACATGCGGCAGCTGACAGTGGGAAATTCGTCACTTTGTTCCCGCCGAGCTACAGGGAATTAGATCTTCAATTAAAACGCTGTTCCACGTTTCATGAATATCGGTGACTTTGCGAAATAATTGCTTGATTAGCCCATTAATGGACAATTCTGTGTGTGCTCGGCTGGCGGCGGACAGCAATTACTGGTTCATTCGCAGCCGAAGTCGATATAGTCGACAGCTCCGCCCGTATTAAAGCGAAAGATCCTGTCAGGACAGCGCTTCTCAAAAAGCACACTAGTACACTCGGTGACAAGAAAAGTGGTACCATCGGGTCAGTTCACGTGAAGAATGTGACAGACGACATACTCAGTAAGGGATTTTTAATATCCGAAATATGCTCTCGCAATGTATTCGCCAATAATGAATAAAAAATGATGGGTGTAGTAAGAAATTATAGGTGCCCAATTCAGGGTAGTATCCCAGCTTATGAGCAGAGAAATTGTAGAATCACATTCTACCCTAAATACAATATTATATAAATACATTATTAGGACTATTATTTGGATAATTATTCATCGACAAAGCAGCAATAAGTTTTATAAAGAAGTTATTCCGTCTACTGACAAAAAGAAAATCCGATTAAAAATTCTTTAGAAAAATTAAATTTGGGTTAAAAATCTCTTAATGACGTAAAATTATCAAAAAACAACAACTATAAAACACAGCGCTCCCGGACGCGCAAATCGTTTGAGTTCCAGCTTTATAGCTTCAATCGGGGAATCGTGCATACCAAATCACTTAGAAATTTGGCTTACGACCGTCGAATCCGAACAGTCTTAGCATTTCTTACTTGCAAATTTTAGTGGTGCACTTATAGATATGCCAAACGAGCGTTGTTTGACGTCCATCTCGTTTTTGACGCAAATCAATTGTGGAGATCACATTCGTAATAGCGTATTTTATTTGACGGAACAATTACATTAAAGGCAAAGTTTTGCATAAGTGAATATGTTTACAGTAGTCGTATACGCGATCGGCAGAACAATTTGGCGCCGAGTATCCTGCGTGTTGAAGGTGGACAATAGAACGACTGTCGCGTCCCTGTTCTCTTAGAATTCATGGAGACGCGACCACAGATTATACCAGGGGCGCTTGGGAAACTTCCAATGGTATTAAGGGCTACCTATCAACCTCCGACTGGTTACGACAAAATATAGGTAATTATGGAAACATTCAGTCTTGTCTAATTGGAGGGAACTAATAAATGTTATGGTCAATAGCGCGGGACTGTATGCTTCTATTACTGCTGCGAATAAAAGAGTTTTAGAGCAGAGCAGAGGCTGTAGGCAGTGGCGAGGCTTCGGAGTCCGTTGGTCGGACCCAGGCAGGTTCCGCCCGGGTCGGCGGTAAGTTCTGTGCGACGACCGACCTACCACGTTCGACCACTAGCTACCTGATGGCCTCCTGCATATACGCAATTACTGCTGATGTGACCTACTAATGCCACCGTTACCTCAGCATTTCCTCACCCTCGCCGAGGCATGGCAAGTCGCCCGCAGCAAGTAGCGGTAGGGGGCAGGGTGAGAGGAAGGCATCCCTTTCAAGATTAGAGAGCCAAGATAGGTTTGCGAGAGAAAATTGGGTGCTGTATACAGAGCGCCAGATATGATTTTGAACGAAAGCCAACTAGGACGCAAACAATTATTGCACACTTTGATTTTTCGATGCTCTTCTGTTCATGTGTCGACGAGAGAAAGGGGTGGTCGCCAACAGGAGGAGGCGACACGAGAACGACAAGGGAAGAGGACATATTGGTGCAGGAATCCAAGGAGGGAAGAGGTGACAACAATACGACGAAGGCTGCCGCTGTTATAAATTTCTCTATCAGGTGCAACGAGTATAAAATGTTAGTATTCATCATAATCATAGCGAACACCACCTACAACTGCGCAACACCAATTGTTGATATCGTACTATCCCGTATACGGTGCTGCAAGCAACATTAGACTGCAAAGTGATTAATTCCAGTGCGACCCTGTGAGCAATGAAAATTGCAGACTTTGAGTCTCCCTATTACATTAAATTCTTCGGTGAGCTAGCTGTGAAACAATGTTTTAATAAAAGGGAATTCGTTTCGCTGAAATAACTTTTTTGGTTTGGATGAATTATTATCCGATTCTGGCATAAAACTCAATGATCAAATGTATGCCAATTTTTTTCACTGTAAAATATTCAAATAAATGTATTTTAATATTGCTGGAATAAAATAGAATTGTTCTGAATTAATTAATTCTTTCTCATGTTAAATTCTAAGATGAAAGTCAGTCCCTCTAATTTTCCTATTTTTCGAATGGCACTCTTAAATCAATTTTAAATAATTAAAAAATAACTAAAACTCAAATAACAAAATTATCCTCATATGAAGAAACTCACTTGAAATCGAGCTTAGAGTATTTCACACAAGAGACAGGCAGTATACTGGCACTGATGTCGCGAAAAGAGTAACGTCGAACTCTCAATACGGACCTTCTCGTCTCCAACCTGATAGGCCTTGCTGCAAAGCACCAAGAGCATAGTGTGAAAGTCATCACTACCTAATGTGCTGTGTTCCGCTGGGTTCGTGGAAGTTAACTATGACTTACAGTGCAATTTTTCCCGTATTATCGTTGGCATTTCTTACAGATTAAAAGCATTAAAAACTAAACTCCTAACAGTTTGGTAAGTTCGTTATATTTATTTGAATGTAGGTTTATGTGGTGGAACATCCTTATCCTGATTTATGTAAACTGCAAGAATAGCAACTTTCACACATTTTATTATAAGGAGGATACGCAAGTGTAAACTAGTTGAGAATCGTTTTGACTGCATACTAACATTTTCCCGCTGCCTCGTCTGCACGTATTTAGTTGTGTGGAGTTTTTTCTTTAACAAATACGACCTCAAAATTTTGTTTATTTTAGCTTCTTTCTAATTTAAGGTTTTATACAGCTTTCCGAATGTTTTGATTTCCATTTTCTGTATGTTCTAACGTAGGTTAATTAAGAAACATGAAGAATGTAATGTAGAAAAATTGAGATATTAACTAATGAAATATAAAGACCTGAAGAAATAAATAACCAATTACGTAGTCAAAAGCAGTATTAACGGAATCCAAAGAGTATTTATATAAAATGTTGTGTGAGTTTTTGTGGGTGTTTTTAAACGGTCTCTACTTTAGGGCTCCTATCTGTTCTAGTTATGAAAACAGATTATCATTTCTTGCTATATTCTCCGGTTCCTTACAGTGATGAGATATACCGCAGACTTTAAGCTTGATAATAAGCTCTCAAACTATGAAAACCCTATCCAAATCGGTTCTGTTGTTTTTACGTTATTCGGTAACAATGGGATAGACAGACATTGCCCGCTTACATATTTATATGTATGTAGAGAGGACATTGAAAGTATCATGCCTGGGATTTTCAAGCTAAAAACATTAGCATCTTCCTCTGAAATTGGCTCCGTAGGACCTCATGCAGTCCATTCTTGGATTTGGTTCTATTTTTCTCTTCTTACAACATCTTCAATCTTTTCTCTCTTCTCCTCTCTCCCTCTTCAGCCAAGATTTTCATGGTGAGATAAGTAAATTAATTTACTATTGCTATTAGAGTACTGCAAATCACAAATTTTTAGGAGTGATGATGGGACAAGCTTGCATTGTTAACATGAATTTGAGTTTAAGAAGTTAACTGAACATTTATTCAATGAATACAAACCAGGTAGAAAATCCATAATTTACGTAAATTGCATCCAAACATAAAAGAAAAGAACTATACACTTTATTAGTGGACATGAGACAGAGTACAAGATGAACACTGGCACGAGACTTGCAAAACATTTCTTGTGTTTTAGGAACACAGTGAAGCTTTTAACAATTTGAAATAGTTCGTCTTCCATCAGTCTTCCCTAGTTCAAATGAACATTAATAAAGCTTTAGCATGAATCCTCTCTTAATAGCGGCAGATGGCTCTGTAGTGAACTTTGGGTCGTATCGCTTGAAACACAGTGCAGTGAGTGTAATCTACAGGTAGGTTACCAATCTCTTCGTGACTTGTAGTACTGCACAGTAGTATGGCTCCCTTACGCTACTGACGATGAATAACACTAGTTGACTACACGTTTCTGAGGGGAAAACTTCTTCAGGCTTGTTGGGCGATATATGGATGGGGGTTATTCTATGAGTTCCCGACTTCCGTCATCGGCATGCTATGACGTGTTGTGCGTATGATATGCGCGCTGGACGCTTTGTGGATGGGTAAAATTTCATGAGTTCGCGTCACCAACACGCTGTAGTAGCAGTTTATCTGTAGTTATAAGTATGACGTGTTGCGCTCGGACAGAAGTAAAATTATATATTATACTTGTATATAATATATAAAAATGAATGTTTTTTGTCAATGTTCGTCATACAAACACACAGTTTAGTTTGATTTACAAAATCCTAAACCTTCTCCTCCTTTCCACGCTCACCTTAATTACTGTCAACGTTACTTATACAAGCCCAGAGATTTTATCCGATTTTGATAGTACTTAGCATATGTATACCTCAAAACAAGGTGGTCTGGTAGCTCAGCGGTTAAGGCACATACTTCCGAGCGTTTCTCTCTCTGGTCGCGGGTTAAAACCACGCAGTGAGTAGGAATTTTTAGGAGTTGTATTTAACTATATGAGCTACGCCGGGACGTTCCTTGGTTCTGATTTCACCTTAAACTGTAGTCCCCTGATGAAAGGATTTGGCCTTCCTGCCCCTGACACAATAGTTTGGTAGTACGCCTCGTTCTGAAATATTGAACCAACTTTCTGGTTGTGGAATAAGTTAGATTTTTAGTTTTTGAAGTGAAACCTGCTTTAGGTGCGCTGGGCGATTTTTGGATGGGTAAAATCTCATGAGTTCCCGTCACCGACATGCTAATGTTAACAGTAGCGGTTTGGTGGCTCAGTGGTTAAGGTGTCTGACTGGGGAACGAAAGGTCCCCGGTTCGAATTCCTGTCTCGGGTGGGATTTTCATGGAACTTTAATCCGATCTTCCCGTCTGGCACAGCTTGCTATGTAATGTGAATTATGCCAGAACGCTTCCGTGGCTAGGGTTCCACGCTAAGCTGTAGGCCCCCTGTACCTGGTAGCACTTCCGGGTAACGTTAAGGGTGCTAAGACAGGGGTGTAATGCGCATCCAATAGAAACTTTGTCACTAGTTCATTACGACCACACGGAATTATTATTATTTAGTATACTTGTAGCTATATGTTTGAATTGTATTAAGTTTTCACTTCTGTCGCCAGCCCAATGACTGCCAATTAATTGTTGGTTTTTTTTTTTCACTCATACAACAAACTAGTACGTGTAGGTGTTGCCACTTCCCCAAGCTCAAAAAACAGCTTGCGGCGAAAGAAATTTGATCGACCTCAAAGAACATGTCACTGCTACATCAACCGAGAACTTCTCTATTCAGGTCTTTGAAATAAAGTGCTTCTTCCCCTTATTCTCTCCGTTTCCCATCACCTCCACAGTTGGATACATGCAAATAAAATAAGAACAGTAGTAACTTCATGTCAAATTCACACGATCTCGATTATGTTTCATGGGTTGTCCATAACTGATATACACGAATATTTCTGCTTGTCAGCTAGCATTTCCTTGCTTTATTGTTCGCAACAATATTGTTTCCCATTCCACCTCCAAATTTCCACTATCCTTGCGTTTCAGAACCACTTGAAAAGCATTCTGAGAACTCTCCACTCAAACCGTTTTATTTATTACCAGGGCAAATGTTAGTACCCACACATCTCTGAGATTTTCTGTCTAATCTATTCACTAAAACGCTTTTCTCCTAGAGCCCTTCTCTTATCGCACGACACACAAAATTTTCTCGTGCCTAGAGCCCACTTGCTAGTTAAACATCCCTCTCTTTGTTTCCTTTTCTATCTAGGCCACACGGTGGTCTGAGTAACTTGAGTGCCTCTCATCAATACATTCCTCATTGTACTGCATTACATTATCGTAAGAATTATCAAGTTTCAAAGATATGCAATGTCTCATCAAAAATTAATAAATTCTTTTCAATTTCCTTGCAGTGAGAGGATATCTAACACTCTCATGTACAAAGAAATACTGATGCCGAATCAGTGATTCTAGGGAAATAGTTTCCACAATTGGAGATTGAGAAGTTGTTTATTTCTTACATTTGCAAAAGGCTAAGCATAATGTTTTATCCGTCAACTTGCATACGCCAGTGGCACCTCATCGCGGACTTGTCTGGCTTGTCAAATAGCACAGTGATGTAGCTGGCGAGGCCCTATCGGAATTCAATAACAGGCTGCGCTAGCGGTTGTCCAGGTGTGTTCACGTATCCTCTCGCTCCCTCCCGAAGAGGTGTCACCCATGACCCAGTTGATTACGAAGCAGGCGGCAACCCGAGGTGAACAGGTATACAGACCACGAGTTGTCTGCTAATTAAAGCGCTTAAGACGTAAACAGCGAAATGCCTTAAATACAGGGAAACAACGCAAGGGAAGTACAGCGTGCAATTATCGTTGCAGTAAACCTCGTTATAGGCAAACATCTCTCTATGTCCTCTCATGTCAGAGATATGCAACAGCAGAAGTCCTTCGTGCACAACGTAAATCCCGACATTAAACCTGTGGGTAATTCTTGCCTTTATTGATTTACAGATGATGCTTTCTTTTAAGTAAAAATAATGTTTTCATTTAAATTCTTAACTTACGTGTATATCAGTTTCCATTAGTAGGACACAGTTTTATAATTATGTGAAAGGAACAACATAAGCAAAATAACAAACTCTTTCGTTATTTTAGATTATTGATTTAATGGAGTAGGTGACAGATCAGTGTAATTTTTAACGATCCCTATAACATAGTATTACTACTAAGATTCTCTATACTGCGCATTGATATCAAATGTTGGGTAATTCTTTTAATTTCGCTTAGCATAATTCGGAAATAATAGTGGAAAACAATTACATTAGCGGTATTGAAACAAATAAAAATTCAGTAATACACTGTACATGAATCTGAAAGGGACCTGAACAACATGGTGTAGAAACTGGAAAAGCCACTTGTAGTGGTGCGCAAAGTAATGGAACAAGTGGATACAGTCGTACTACCACACCAGTAATCGTATGTAATTTTCATGAGGATAATTACTTTATGAAAACACTAACGTTGTATTTTCAGAGGCGTTTACAATCGTTATCGCAATAATCACGATAACTATCTTTTACTTCTTTGGTGAAGGTCAGGTTAGAAATTTTAAAGCATACTACTGAAGGTCAATATAAATGCTAGCGTTCAGTGTATGAAATTTGAACAAAAAAAATCAGTATCAGGGTAGAGAAAAAGACAAAAAAGCAATCGTTATTTAAAATTGTATTTATACTCAAGTTACAACATGTAAAACACATACACCTACTAAAGAAGCTATCTCACTCTGATGACGAATGTGACGGGGTGGTTTGTCTATAATTTTGTGGCCGATTAACGTAGGGGAATTCTAGGGACGAAGTTTTTTTCCACTGACCTTCCGAATTTTATTAAAATTCGTCAAATCCTCTTGCGATCGCATCTCTTCGTATTTTGCTCCTTGATCTTGACCTCTTGTGTCTCACGGGCTACCATTAGGAATGTTAAATAGTCGACAACTTGACACCACGGCAACTGAAGGTAAGGATGGACAGTATGTGTCAAATTACTAGCTGGGAGTCTACCCTAATATGAATGACGAAGATGACTAACTAGTGAACAATATGTTTATTGTAACACTTGAGTGAACATATTACAGGCGTTGGCGTGGTGCTGCAAGGCATTCTCCGATAGCTTCTATTAATATTCTGAATAATCGGCATATCTGAGTGATAGCTGATGTTAACTGACTGATAGCTTGCCGGATGGCTACATGATAGCGAAATTAGCCCATAAGAGTCGGTTATACGAGTAATCGGCCACCATAATAACTGTTGTAAGACTTATAGCGAAATTATGCAGAATAATGTGTGGCCTGGTCCATGGCCACCTCGGATTTTGCGTCATCAATTTTGGTAAACTCCATTATAATTGCTAGGGTACGCAACAACGGTTTCGATACGAAAAACTTGTGTTGAGCTATAGCTTGGACTTCGTGCCAAACTAAACTGAATAAAATCTAATAGTTACTTTAAATATCCTATTTTTCCCTAATAAAATAGTGGGGCTCGAAACGACCTCTGACAAATGGTAGACACCACATACTCTCAGTCTCGTCATAACACAATCTTCTGATCTTACGTTTCATTGCGGAGGAACTTTATTTACGTGTAAGATATCGTATCCCAAGCAATGACTCCTTCAATTTTTGTATGGGGTCGAAATCAAAAGGGTGGAAACTCATTGAATGGGTGGACTCTAGAGAACTTCCCATTCCCATTGTGCGAGAGGATTACACACAGTCTCTACCAATTTCACCGAGTGGGGCGGTGTAACGGTTAGCGTTCTCACCTCGCATTCGGGATGATGGCGGTTTGAATCCCCGTCCGGGCATCCAGATTTGGGTTTTCCATGGTTTCCCCAAATCACTCCAGGCAAATGCCGGGATGCTTCCTTCAAAAGGCCATGGCCGAATTCCTTCCCATTCCTTGCCCCCATCCTTGTCCCCCATCCTTGCCCCCTATCCTTTCCCGTCTCTAAAGACCTCGATGTTAAAAAGAGACGTAAAGCAGTTACAAAAAAAAAAAAAAAAATCTACCAATTTCCCTCAGTTCATTGTCTTAGTAAATAATACCATGTATTGACGCCATAACTCTTTATATATGATGAGGTCTCCACGATATATTTTAATTTTTTTACCAGTGTTATGTAGGAAAAAAATAATTGCTATGACTTTTGTGATTACCCTCGTATTTAACTGATGTGTTGTATATGGAGCAAACAAAACTGGAGTTATATTACGAGATGGCACTGCAACAGTCTCCTTCTTGTTCACTAGCTTTTTCCAACGTTAGTAGAAGACTACCTTTGATGAATATTCTTCATCATTGGCTGGGTCAGATTTGGAGTTTTGGTGTTAAAGTCACATGACCTTGCTGACGCCAACTACTGTCAGGTTTTACTACGTACTAATGGAGAAAGTGAAGTGTTGCCGAGTATCTGTAAAGTGTGTAACTATGTTTGTGTGTGATAAAGTGTATTTTGTGTCAAGGCACTTTGCAACAGTCAGAGACAAAAAAGATAGATGAGATATACAGGCTTGTGACTTGATGAATCTGTAATCAGTGAGACTAAGTGATAAAGCTCAGAACTGAGACCACTCGTGTGAATACGAGGAATACTGACTGACCTGGCGTGCCTGGGGCCAACGAGGCTGGAGTCGTGTGACGAGCTGACGGTGATGTCGGCGTCGGGGATGCGGCCAGACTCGAGGCCGAGCGGCTCTAAGCACCGCTCTGAAACAGAACGTCATAATCTATAAGTAACGGGGCTCCTCCAGTAGTGTATCATGTACGCGACAAGAATTCATTATGGTACTAACTCCACGTCATAATAAAATATCAGAAAACGTCCCCGTCATTGTTTTGTTGAACGACTCGAAGCTCTTTCATGTTAGAGCCTTATATACGAAGAAATGTTTTCTGCCAAATTGCATGACACTTGTAATCCAGTTTCCTGACCTCAAAACGGGATAAAAATCAGTAAAGCTTTCTCGAAAGAAATGATCCGTTTACGATTACTTTTATCTGCAACTACCAAGTGTTTTCTTTTCACTACCGTTTCTTAAACTAATTATTATTATTATTTATTTTATGCGAATAGACCTATACAGATCACGCAAAACGTAGTCATTTTCTGTCTGAGTTTCTTTTGCCATTCCAGTATTCTCGCATACGTTTTCTGAAGGCAAGTTTTCTCTTTTTTGTCCATGTTGTGCCGGTCTTCTTGGGTTATTATTATTTTACTTTTGGTTTAATGTGCCTTGTTAATCTTTTATAGCCTGGATGACAACATTATTATTATTATTATTTTTTGCTCTCAGGTTACAGTTTTTAAAAACTCCTCTTTTCATTCTCTTATAATAGGTGAAAGATTTTCTTATAATACCTTGCTTATTCCTCTTTTAATACGAAATACAATTACGTTTTACTCAATAATTTCGCAACTTAAACCACACAAAACTTTTATTTCACAACTTTTTATATCTAATCACAGACTAATTACAGCTTATACGTCTGCGTGAGTTATTAGTTGGCCGTCGAAATACACTTTAAACAATTCATTTAATTCATTTACATACCAGCAAATTGTTTTATAATTTCTGCGGCTTGATCCAGCCTGCTGCCGTATTCTTAAGCTATCCTAGGATTTCCTTTATCTTATTTATTCCTGACTTCTTTCCCAAGGCTCTAAATCGACCAGTGACGCTTTTCCATCAGAGATACTCATAAAATAGGATTGATATTGCATTTATAATTCACTATACAAATCTTCATCTACATCTATACTTTGCAATTCACAAATATTGTGGGTGCCAGAGGGTGCGAAGCACCAATTTTAATTCTGTTCATTTCAATCCCGAACAGAAGGAGGAAAGAATGAATACATAAAAGCATCAGTACGGCATCTAATTTCTCTAATCTTATCCCGCCTGGCATTGCGACCTAAATAGGCTGGTGGAAGAAGTATTTCATTGCACTTGTAAATTAAAGATTTTCGCATCTTCTCCAATTAATACAAACGAAAACGACGTTTGTCTGTCGCCACCTCTACCTGCAGCATCCCTAACCATGCCCAAGGAACTCCGTGCCAAACAATGCCAGCCCAATCTATGTATCAAGTCTGTGACACTTTCGTAAGGACTGTAACTAGCAGTCGTGAATCGAGTGGCTCTCTTCTGTACTTTCTCAAACGCGTCAATCAATCCCTTGGGATACGGATCCCAAACTCCACAGCAGTAATCCAAATGCGACGCGCTAGTGTTTTATACGCTATTTCCTTTTTGAGCATTACAACTTCTCAAAATACGACCTATAAATGGTAGTTTAAAATTAGCTTTGTCTACGACAGAAGTTATATGCAAGTCCCATTTCATGTTGCTTTCAACTGTTACGCCTAGATACTTCATTGGATCCACCGTGCGAACAGCTGAATTGTTAACTTTGTACTCGTGAGCAAACGGGGTCTTTTTATTACTTATTTGCATTCCCTTGCACTTTTTGCAGTTAAGTGTAAGCTGCCATTTACGGCACCATTCCGAAATAACATCCAGACCACGCTGAATTTCTAAGCAATCGTCAGAGCACCTTACTTCCCTATAGATAAGTGCATCATCAGCAAACAATCGTATCCTGCAATTAACGTTGTCACCGAGATCGTTTATAAAAATTAGGAAAAGATCTTATCTTATTACACTTTCTTGAAGAACACCCGACATACTGTGACAGACCAGTTACAAAATCGCATATACATTCGTAAATCTGATCTGATCTACCGTATGCTAGAACCTTTGCTAAAAGTCGGTTGTGGGTACGGAATCAAAAGCTTTCTGAAAAGCCAAGGATATTGCATCAACTTGTGATCCTGCATCAATAACTTTCATTAAGTTATGCAAAAATAGGGCCAGTTGCGTTTCACAAGATTTGTTCATCGGAAATCCGTGTTGGTTTGCTGTAAGTAACTCGTTTTCATGTAGAAACTTCGTAATATTAGAGCATATGACATTCTCCAGAATTCTACTGCAAACAGATGTTAAAGATATGGGTCGATAATTCCTTGGATCTCTCCGAACTCCTTTCTTGAAAATACGAAACTCCCGGGCTATTTTCTATTCAGAAGTTACTTTTCTTTCTTCTAAAGATTTACGGAATATATTTGACAGAAATTGTCCCATTTCTTCCGCGTATTCCGAAAATATTCATACGGTATACCTTCACTTCAAGAGCTTTAATTGCTTTATAATACCTACGCTACCAATTTTTACCAGATCCACTTAAACACATAATTTTATATTTAGAATTATTAACATATGGGCACGACTAATGACCGCTACACAACATACAAGGAATCTGTTAAAATTAACAATAATAACAATACATAGAAAAATTTAGTCATACTGTGCGTTAGTGTGAGGTTACAGGAAAGTATTCGAGCATTCATCTAGATGACGTCAGCAGACGGTAATGACGTCGGCAAGAAATCCGGGATTTCGTATACACGGAAATTCAATGCGACGTGATGAGTGTAAAACAATTGATGGCTTCCGCGTTCGGAATCGATGGTCTGTAAACTCTCCTGGCAACGCAACTTCACAGGATAAAAAAGTTAACGATAAAGGTGAAATATTACGACCTTCATGCCATGAAAAATGGCGCAATATGTCGACCGAAATGTCAAATTTTTAGCTCTTGAAGCGGTTCGAAATGGACTTTAACCACCAAAAAGGAAACCCCAAAATTGTTACAAATTCGAATTTGTTTCCTAATTGGTTTAATTATAATAAACTGAAATAATGAGGACTCAGTAATGCAAATAAGACGTACATGCAATTTCTGAACACTGTAAACAAAATATATGAAAATCCCATCATAACTTGTTACTTAAATTATTAAATGTAAAATAAGCTTTAAAAAAATATAAACAAAATTAAAAAAAAAAATTAAGAAAAAAGTTATTTCCTTCACAAAACCATCCAACCACATAGAAGGTAACATGTTTTAATGAATTGTGGATATTTCCGAGTTATACAATGATTTTATTAAATTAAAAACATAATAAAATTGTCATCACTATCCCATCACCCTTTTAAAACATTAACATATAGTGTAGTAACATTATAAGCAATGTTACACAGCCAAACATATCTTTCATTATTAATACATTTCATTTAGGTGTTTTTCTATAGTTTCAAGCAATCAATCAAAATGAAATTTTCATTTGTTTATTTTCAACATGTAGTTATTGAAAGGAATAAGTGATGGTATAAGCAACAGTTCCAAATAACGTCTAAACTTTTTGCAAGGAATTTCAGAGAATTCCCATATAGTTGAGACACTAAAGATGTTTCGTTTCGAAATACTTATTGATTTGTATGTAAATCTGGTATGTGTACCTCGTTGATTATTTCTTTTTCAAGTTCCATAGTACGGTTTTGTGGATGGATAAATAACCTTATAGGTCCTTTAGTTTCTTCCTTAAAATACTATTAATATCCAGAGTTACGTTTTTCTGCTGATACATTCTTAAGACCTGATCTTATTAGAATCTTGCACAAAACATCAATTAGATCCATTTATCCATTTTGGCTGAAATCACTGATTTTGAGGCTGAATGGCATTGTTTCTTGTGATGAGCGGGGGGGGGGGGGGGTAAGCGGTTTAAGGGCACGTCGACAGCGTGATCATTAGTGACCAGACAACAAACTTATATGGCAACGCAGCATGAAAATTAACCAAATTGCAGTCAGTATGGTCTACTGTAAACAGCTTCGCCAAACAGATTGCACAGTAAAATAAAATACTAAAACGATTGCCATTAGCGGTCATAAGGATCTAAAACGTGAGTAAAGAACCGTTAAAACAAGAATTTTTCTGCCTGGCTGCTGCTATATGCATAAAAAAAAAAAAAATTACAACTGCAAACCTTTCAAACACTATATTTGATTTTTTATTGTCCTCATCTAGCCTTGTTTGGTTTGTCAAGTTCATTGTTATTAGCGCTCTAAAATGGATTTAAATTTCCATCTGTATGGCCGAATGTGAAAAGGTCGGCTGTATAGTCGAATGTTAAAATGATACGATTAGCATCATTTCTCTCTTATACCCGCGCCGTCTCGCATTGCAGAAAATAAGAGCAATATGCGACAGGTGAGTGGCAGCAGGAAGCCGTATGCGTGCCATGGACTGCCTCTTCCGCCGCCGTATTCGCCCCATTCATTTCGTGCAGTGATTGCTGCCACATGCACGCACTACATTAACCGTTTTGGTGCGACGTCCAAATTAGAGGCCAGTATTACAGCACCGGCAGGATTCATTTATTGCATAATTCAAGTCACTTAACGCTTCGTTACTGCATTCACGTCAACAGTTTAAATTATAATCTAGAGATTTGTTCATATCTCTTTCAGTTCTCCAAAGTGTTCTTCAGTATTTGCGTATCTGCAATTAATGTTATGTGCAAAAAATGGAATTATCAAACAGTATTACAGATACTGCAGGGTTATCAAATTAATTGTAATCAATTAACCATACACGTAAAATTGCACTAAGTATTTAAAAAATACATTCTTCTACGGAAGACGTGTCGTGGAGGCATTAAAAAAAAAAACAAATACTTGCATCACTGAATAGGAAGATCGCTCTCCCACTGTTTGTCAGCCATAAAATCGCTCCATTTTCGAATGCGCTTCAGTGAATGAGATAGTACCCGATTTCTAGAAAACAAGCTTTGCTGCCCCTAAATTGTTAAAAAAATTCACTCAGAACAGTCAGACTTGCGGAATTAAATATTATTTTTCTCTTCTTAGTAAATAATGTTGTCAATCTCGTACTTTTGAGTCAAGGCGCTCTAATATATTTTCAGAATTGCACATAGGATGACATCCCTTCGAGCGGATCCATCGGATACGTGAACTGAAAAAAATCCACGACTTAATTATGAATATGTGGCGGTGAACTGAACAGCTGATGAATCAAGCAGCACGGGAGTCTGGCGAGACAAGAGCTCTGTTCTGGGACGACCAGCAGAGTGTATACCCTTGCATGTAGCACTCCGCTATATCCAAGCGCTGTTTGAGTTCCATCCCTGACGATGCCTCACCGACACAGCTCATTGCGACAACACGCTGACAGCCGTAAGCCTTATGGCAACTGGTAATGCATTTTATGTTTTTACTTATGTCTTTACACTTCGTCGTCATCAAAGTCACTGGAGGCGGGAAAGGATTGGGGGCAACAAACGGGAGGGAATTCTTCCATGGCATTTTTAAGGAGCCATCACGATATTTGTATGGAGTGATTTTCGGGAAGCCATACAAAACCGGATTCTTGTTCGCAGCACCACAAATCATGAAGAAATGGATATACTGAGTGTGTTTAGTCCAGCTTAGTTGTATTCCGATGAGGACTTTGACAATTCTGCTTCCGGGAAGGGATAACTTCAGGCGTTTAGGACTGCAGAGTAGCACACATCAGGTGAAATCAGAAAGATATTGCTACAAATCAGCGGGTTTTTCATTCAGCCAACTACAGATCACTAACCTCACTATTCATCGTATTTTAATGTCGAAATTTTCGCACGGATCACTGTTGTACTATACAATTGCTGTATAAACATTTTATTTGCGAAATTTCCGACGGGTCATCTAGCTTCACAAAATCCTGAGTATGTACGAAGTATGGTTTGCGTCAACGCAACACGTAACAAATACTAATTTGAAGTCTTGAAATGTTTCTTTTGTGGTCTAGTGAACTGTGATTGACGGATATTTTAAAAGGCAGTGACAACAGTAGGCCATCGTTTTACTGGGGCACGACAGTCTAAAAGTGAAAAATTGTTCACCAATGTAATTCTTCACCGATATTTTGAGATAAGGTACAAACATGCGAGAGTTACAGTAACAGGATGAGGACAGATTAAGGCGAATATGAGTGAGTTTCGTGGCTGCAGGCCGTTAGGCAGAGCACGTTCCGCTACTGTGCCGCTGCGTTGTGTGTCGGTGCATGCTACAAAGCGCTGCGCGAGCCGCATTCCGTGGAGACAACTTCAAAGGGACACGGGGCAGAGGCACCCACGCAGTTGCCATCACTTCTCGCCTACATACACTGCAATGTGACTCAACATTTCCCAGTACTTCACACTCTTCTCATGAAAACCTAGTGACTAGAGCACCACATTAGCTGACCATGGCTCACCGGAGCGAACATAACGTGTCGTAAAGTTTATTGGTTTGCTGGTATGTAGACTGAATGCATGCTTATATCGGTAGTCTGCGCCCCAGTACTTGGAAAATGATTCGTAGTTTCGTCATTCAGCCATTCATATGAACTGTAAAGTTATTGATGACCCTGAAAAAAATAATGTATTTTTGATAATAATGTCGTTAAGTGCCCTTCTATCTTTATCCACAATTATTAATGACGCAATCCGTTACATTAATTTAAGTTTACCTTTCTGTATTAATAACTCGGTGCGATAAGAGTAATTTCAGAAGAAGAGGTAGAACATCCAGAGCGTAGGACGTGTTCGCTTGAAATCTAGGTATTGTAACACAACTGTAACATTTCACACATTGTCTATACAGCCTTTAATTAATTACTGCTACATAGACGATCAGAATGATTTTGCTTTATTGAAATTTATCGAATATTAACTTGTTGTTAAAATGACAGAATATGTTTTAAATGTAGATTAAAATAGTTGCAACCGTATTTGTGACTCTTTAATAGTTATTTATTGCTTTTAAATTTTTTTGTTAACCTTATTACTGGGTGAGCCACTGATGTCATAATATTCTGTACTTTTTAGTCATTATAAATTGCTTATTCTGTTTAAGGTGCTTAATCTTATAATTTACGTTAGTGCAGAGTGATAATACAAACCATGATTGACCATGAATACATTATATTAATCTCATATAGAGCGGATTTTATGTTCTTTTAGCACAAACGATACAAAAAACTGTCTTCTTGAAACTTATTAAATCGCAGTTAGATGCAAGACATAGCGTTTGCGGACCATAGTTTTTCGTTGTACTTAGCCGATTACATTAATTAAGTGTCCCTATGGCTTGGAATCGTACCGCTTGAACTTTTTCACCAGTTATCGTTTTTGATGTGGAAGTAATTGAACATGTTAGTATTAGAAGATAGAGAAGTGAGTGTTAAAGAAGTGCTAAACTCTATAGTGTTATGCTGTTTGGGTTTTTCTTTTATCGTCTTTTTTTTTTTACTATAAAAAAGATTCATCTGTTCATTTGTCTAAAAAGTAGCAGGAAAATGTTCAAAACAATATGACATAGTTGAGGCCTGAGATGACGATTCTAAAACGCAAATAAAAATCGATGAATTTTGCATTTGATATTTTGCTTCATACTGTAATGTACTTAGTGTTGTAAAAAAAAACGGTATTTTTTTCTGGCTTGGAAAAAAACATGAAAAAAAACTTTGAAAAAAAACCATGTTTTTTTTTTCTGGGACACGTTTTTTTTACAACTACTAAATCTCAAATTGGTAAGGCAGTTATCGTTTGATATGACGGTTTTAGAGTTTATTCTAAGTATTAATCTTAATTTTTAAATCTACTATTTGTTTCTTGTTCAGTAGAAAAAAAAATTAAGCAAAATATTGGCAACATTGGCTGAAATTTTCTTTTATGAATGGGGATTTCCCGAAGAGGCTAAGTTGCGCGAGAAGGAATCCCCGTTACTCTTGTTTGTATTGATACTCGTTTATTGTTGAAAAAAAAAAAAAACGTTTTTTTCTGGCTTGAAAAAAAAATCATGAATAAAAACTATGAAAAAAAAAACAGGTTTTTTTTCTGGGACACGTTTTTTTCACAATTACTAAATCTCAAATTGGTAAGGCAGTTATCGTTTGATATGACTGTTTTAGAGTTTATTCTAAGTACTTATCTTAATTTTTAAATCTGCTATTTTTTTCTGGTTCAGTAGAAAAAAAAATTACGAAAATATTGGCAACATTGGCTGAAATTTTCTTTTATGAATGGGGATTTCCGGAAGAGGCTAGGTTATGCGAGAAGGAATCCCCGTTCCCAGTTGTTGTTACTCGCTATTTGAACTAGTACTACCAGCCTTGGGAATTTATCTGTAGAATTACGGATCTTTTTTTAAAAAATTAAGAATTTAAAATTTATCTACAGTTTTTTGCCTCTTTTTATTACATGTTGTGCTTTCCTTATACTTTTTAGACTCTCAGAGTATAGTGGTACTGACTCATTAAATTGTAAGTAATTATGAATCATTTCCTTGTAACCGTTGGTGTAAACCAACGATTGAACAGGAGTAAAGCTCCTATTTAGTATGATAATAGATTTAAATTCAAACTTAAAAGACCGAAATACAGAACTATTGGCGCAGTCTTTATGCACAGTGTGTACTTTGCTCACAATTTAAAATTGCAATCCAAAAATCTTTTGCGTACAATAGAAGAACAACCAGTAAAAGAAAATGTAACTACTTTTTAAGTTATGGATATAGAGACAGAAGAAGATACAGAAAATTCCGACACAGACCGGACTAGAGTTGGTAGTGCTGATACTAGTGAATGTGGTACTGACATAGACAGTGAATAGAATTATGTTATCTATATAGATACATATATGTATCATTATTTAAAACATTATATGATTCAGTAAGATTTAAAACATACTTGTGAAATATAAGTTCCTTAAATAAAACTATAATTGATCAAATATATTGTTTTCTGAAAAAAAAAAAAATTTAGAAAAAAAAACAAGGGTGCTAGGTTTTTTTTTCATGTTGTTTTTTCACAAAGTTGAAATTTTTTTTTTTTCAATTTGCAACACTAAATGTACTACGTATGATCTGATGGCCATCGGCTGACGACCGAATACCTCCGCGACATTTCATAAACATGTCCGGAAAAATTATTTCAGTAACCCCACTGATTAGGCGTCCATGCCACACGAATTTACTGTATTAACTAGCTAAAAAATATTACGTAGTAAGCAGTAGTAAAAACTTAGAATTCTGATAACAATCCTGAATAATCCTCTTCCCGTAAATTAATTTTTAACGATAAAAAAGAAACTGAAAAAATGACATTTTCTTTGTCTTAAATATCTCGTTAAACGTCAAATACTTTGTTTATCACTGTGCAGATTTTATACTACTACGATTCTAGTACCAGAGTATGTTTGTTTTTGTAGCATTAGAATAATACAAATCAACTTGCAACAAGTAATCTCAACAGTTTACGAAAAACTAAATAACTTCCTCCTACCATCGAGGCTCCCTCTGACGGTGTCTTCCGGTAAATTTATGACTCTCATGTAACATGGTTTTGCTTGTTGACATACAAGCTGAAAGCGAAACTTCGCTGGCCATACACATGGAGACACTACTCGACCATGTGGCGCCTCGCTGTGAGTGGGTATGCCACTTGACAGAGCTGGAGACACCTGTGCTAGGCGGGTAGCGACGCCTGCAGGAAGCGGTAACGATCGAGACGAGATTAGCCGTCAAGACAGATCCTCCCCACCCCCCGCCTCACCCAAGTGACAGCGCACGCGGCCTATCGATCAGAGAATTTGGAGCAGGCTTGAGGGAGCGGAATTGTCGACACGTAGGTACGGTTATCGCGTATGCATCCTTAACGATGGAACAGTTTTGGGAGGCTCATATCACCCACCAGAACGAAGCTAAACGAAAAAAATTAAGCTAAAATTCGACAGTAAAACATGGGCTCTGGAACATTCTTATATAATAGACTGTGTAAATAATACTGATCAATGATATTAATAGGTACCGAGTACTTTGAACATCTTTGAATATTTCTCAATGGCTCTGTCGTTTGTACAAGTGTTGTGCTTTCTTTTATAAGATTAGCAACTCAACATTATGTACTGCCAACTTACGTTTTATCAGAATTTATGTTGAACTGACTACTTGTTGCATTTTAGCCATAGTACAACCCGATCCTACGAAATATTTAAAATCTTCCAAAATAACCCTTAGCTTCAATTCGTGTTCTGTAAGAGCGAAATTATTAGTAACTTTATCTTCAGAGGCCTGTATTATGTTTCTAAGAATTTTCTCATTTGATTTAGTGCACGAGCACCTTAATTATGCCGATTTTATAAAACAGTGAGCAGCACCTGGTAAAAGTTTACAAAGGTCAGTTAATTTGAAAAAACTCTACTGCCAGCTAAGGATACGCAGAAGTTAATTTCTTGTTAGAACTATTTGCATAAAAGTGAACTGGGTCTCAGTTAGTTGTGCGATAGTCTAATCACTGCTTAAGTAGTTGCAAACCTACATCTATACTAAAAAATATTACTGTAAATCAATTGAGCAAGAGGATAAGATCCCAGAAAAACATTCCGGCAAAGATAATTTAGAAATCACTAAAGTTGATTAAACTGTGAAAATATTACGAAACAGTTGAGTAGTTTGTAAGCATAATTGTGAACGTGCAGATCGACACCATATGCTTAACTCCGTTAGTCTCTACGCACAAAGCTGGTAGTCATCAATCACTTCAGTAATACCATCAACACGGAAGCACAATGCTCTAGAACACCTGCTTCGGAGATGGCTATCAGTAGTTAAGAGTGTGGAATATCCTGCACTTTCTCGGAAATGTACAAGTTATTAATGTTTTTATACACTAAAGATGTCCACGAGGGACTGGAGAAATAACGTAGTTGTGCTGAAAAATGTAAGCCAAAAAGAAATTATAGGTTTGCGGGGATAATTTAAGACTGGTAGATTAAGTTTGTTTGTCGAAATTTTTGGCTGGAGTATCTAGCCAGTTGCCGGAGACTGTTCGCAGACTGAAAACCGTTTAACGCAACAGTGATTTTCTCGGTCGCTCCGAGTTTCTACCCTGGTGAGTGGACGAGCAACCGCTTAACGCTCTGCTGAACCGCTACAACTCGGCATGACAGCGGTTCTTGCCTTTCTGAAAAACGCCAACGTGAATCATGGGCACACTGCAGCATTTAAATATCTCTCCTAGCCACAGTTTATTGACAATCCGACGGTACAAGGTTTATTCTTCAAACTAAAAGTGACAGAGCAATTCAAGTGTCATGATTATGATTAATAGATTTTTGGGGTGTGCCGCGTTGTTTATCTCATAAACTGAGCTTTCGGCTGCCATCCTACAACCTTCGTCAGGGATAATGTTTATGTTAACATAGCACCGAGTGCCAAACATCGCAGAGTAAAAGGCCACTATCTTCGCTGATGTTACTGGTATTCTTTAAAGTTTATGTTGCCACTTTCACACGTCGAGACCAACACTGGTCTTTTCTCCACAGCAGCCACATGTCTTCAAAATTTATTTCGTGCCCGGTATTAATGGAATGGCGAGCTACAGCGGATTTATCGCTGTTGTTATAATTATAGTGGAGTATATGTACTCTCCGCCACAATGCGGCTGACTTAAAAACTGCCACAGCTGCAGGGAATTTCATAAACACCTGTTAACTGGTGTGGGTGTAATCTGTCTTTTACCCTGGTTAATGATTGGAAGTTTGCAGTGAGCCTTATACACTGTTTGCACCTCCACCAGCTTTAACAATTTCCCAGTCCTTTCAGTGATACCTTGTATGTATGGGAGACAGACGAATTTCTTGGCACATTGATATCATGGGATAAGTTGATGTCTTCCACAGGTTTTTTAGTACTTAAAACCCTTATTAAGTCGGATTCATTATAGGAGTTGGCCAGGAATATTGTTGTAAGTGTATCAATTTCTTCCTTCAGACTTTTAGAGTCACATACTGTCCTCGCTCTTAAGTTTAGTGATACTAAGACGCCTCCCTTCGTTGCCGGGTAATGGTGCGACGTGGCGTGCAGATATCTATTAGTGTGAATCGCTTTGCGATACACAGTATGACGCAAACGTCCTTCAACACGCTTATGAACCAGGACATCGAGAAATGGCAGTTACTCATTTTCTTCCACTTCCATGGTGAATTGAATTTTTGGGAGGGCACTATTCAGGTGATGTAAGAACTCCTGTAAAGTTTCCTTACCGTGAGGCCAGATGACAGAGATGTCATCAATGTACCGGATCGACTTTGTACGTAGGTTAGGGCGGGACAGCCCACTCAGTAGATATTCCCAGTGCAAGAAGTTTAGCACGTATTACATCAACGGCTTCGTATACCGGCACGTTAGTGAATAGTGATACAACCTAAACACTCACCGTTACATCAGTCTTTTGTAGCGTCAGATCATCAATAATTTGTATAAAGTTAGCTGCGTTCTTTACAGCTGACCTGATATCTTCCAAAAGCTGTTTCAGTTTACTGGCAACATACCGTTCTAGTCGACGTGTAGGTGAGTTTACCGCGCTCACAATGACACTTATGGGAACCTCTTTTATGCACTTTGCGCAATCCATAGAATCTAGGTACTCTGCAATTTCCTCTATTCAGGTTTTTCTTGTCCTCCTGCTCAATCGTTTTGGGGGTGTTAACTCTTCGGGCCACCTCTATCCTGATCTTCTGAAGTGGGTTCCTGCTTAACGGCGCATAAGTAATATCTGCCAAAAAGTTCGTAATTTTAGTGTGGTAGTCCTGCGCTTTCATCTCTACGGTCGCACACCCTTTGTCAGCTGAGAGAACTTCAATATCATCACGTTGCCCCAATGCCCACAAAGCTGATCTTTCTTCCCTAGATAGATTGGTGCGTGGTAGTTTTTGCGTGGGCTAGAATGCGAGCTGTCTCTTGCCTGATGTTATTTGCCTGAACGGTTTCTAACCCCACAATGGCACACTCAACACCCGCTTTCATATCTAAAGTTGGCAGATGTGTGGGTACCCGGGAAAAATTAAGATCTTTCGACAGCAAAGATAGTGTTGCTTTATCTAGTTCCTGGTCCGTGAGGCAAGTGCGGAATGTGAGTATATGGTTGTTATGCTGCCTTGAATTTTTGAAATTTACAAATCTGTGCGTTTCTAGTAATATTCAGCACTCGCCAATCGTAATTTGACGAAACTGAATCCAACGTATTCAAATCAGGGGCTTCGAGATAAGTGGCTAACAGTAGATGTAATATGTATAACTTACGTTGTAAGTGAGCCAGTTCCGTCCGCGTCTGTCGTACCCTCTCACGCAGAAGCATAAAACCTGTGTACCGTAGGAGCCGTCTGCTTTTCTCGTTCCAATATGATGTCGAATCTTTAAAAGTAATGGTAAGACATCTTCATCGCTGCATCGTAGTAAGAAAGATAGTTGACAAAGTTCTTTTCTCTCCTAGTTTTGAGAAGTTTCTACATGTGTAGAATATATCCTCCCAGTAGAGGTACACTAAATGATTTCTGAGGCTACCGTGGCCGTCTTCGTTCAAATCCACTTGTCGATGGTAATTCGAGATATGCGTTTATTGTCGTATTCTTGATTTTGGAAGCCAAAAGATTCGTGGCCTAGGCTGAGATTGAGTAGGTACAGAGGGGAGGCTACCTGTTTGTCACAGTCGGTGAAGGATATTGTAGACTGACGATCATGACTTAGACTTGTAGGTTGTATAGATGAGAGCAAAGACTGACCAAAAATGCAGTCACTTGCGATGTTGGTAATGAAAAGTCATATGTACTCATTGCGGGTTGCATTTTCTATTTTGGAGCAAGTTCCTAAAGAAACATACCAGATGGTTCATCTACTTTTGTTAAAGCACTGCTACACTGGACTGGAGTGGTACACGGATCAAGGTTCAATTCTTGGGCCTTACACATTGGCCATGCTTACTGGAGGTTTTGGTAATCATCTACGTGAAATCCGTAATGGTATGCATTTCCCGCCTCATAAATTAAACCTCACAAACCAAATCTACACTTATCATACACGATATACTTAGTTTAATATAACTTAGTTTAAAGTTTCACAGATATGTTCATATCCCCTCCTCCCTTACGCCTCAACCACAGACAGGCTCTGTTACAGACAAGTTAATATACACAGCTGTCACAAATATATCAGTAAGAACTGACTCTGGAGAACAACGGGAAAAAATGAGAAAGGAGAATTTTTTTTAGTAAGAATAGCTTCTGGATGGTGTCTAATATCGCTGTAAATGACTAATTAAACTGAATTATAGAATTTAAATAAAATTTGAATATTAATGATTCCTCACGTACAAAGAAAATCATTTTCTAATGAAAAACTAAAGACGCAAATGGTGATTTAGAAACCAATTTTAGAAGCAACTACTGCAGTTTCTTACGTAATTTATTTTTGGTATTTATACTTTACTACAGAGGAAGTGCTCTGATATAAAATATTATCTTTTCATTTTTTCTGGCTTTACACCTCTTCGACATCGAGTTCATTAGCGGGGGGGGGGGGGGGGATTGGGGTCAATGAAAGGGAAGGAATTTGGTCATTGCCTCTTTGAAGTATCCCGGCATTTTCCTAAAGTGATTTGGGGAAACCATGGAAAACCCAAATCTGGAAGGCCGGGCGATGATTCTTGCCTACTTACTTTCGATTTTTTTTTTTAACTGCTTTACGTCTCTTTTTAACATCGAGGTCTTTTAGAGACGGGAAAGGATGGGGGGCAAGGATGGGGGGCAAGGATGGGGGCAAGGAATGGGAAGGAATTCGGCCATGGCATTTGCCTGGAGTGATTTTGGGAAACCATGGAAAACCCAAATCTGGATACCCGGACGGGGATTCGAACCACCGTCCTCCCGAATGCGAGGCGAGAACGCTAACCGTTACACCGCCACGCTCGGTCTTACTTTCGAATGCGAGGCTAGAGCGTTACCCTTCACCCACTACACCCGATCTATTCATACAAATATAAAATTCTTAACGGCACAGGAATAACTAACTACCGTAATTTTATCGTAGTGTAGACAAGTTATTAAGGAGCGTACGATAAGAGAGTTGTATCATCGCTTAAATGGCAACAAAAGAAATGAGCTTTTATTTACAATCGCAGGCCGTAATAAATATGACTCCGAAAAACTTCTGCCAACAAAAAATAAAAAAAATAAAATCGCTTCACAAAAATATTCATCATCCATGGCTTACTGTATTCACGCAGTGTTTGTTCGTACCCGAGTAAAACCTTGTCGAGAACATTATTGAGCTGATTTAACACATCCGCGTAAGAAATAGATCACACTTTCATTTCATTAAGCAAATATAAAATTTACATTTACCATATTTTTCTCTCAGAGAACAATGTTAAAATGTTAATAATTTACGGTAAATATGCGAGCAATTAATCCACATTCGAGTAACAGTGTTATCTTTTGTAAACAGCAACAAAACAATAATATTAGTTCATTAGTAGATTTATATCAGCTAATTGTAATGATTCTCGAAAAGGGCTGCAAGCGTATATCAACGCACAGAATTTCGTATTCAGTTGCGAAGTAATTAAAATTTGTTGTAAAGGTAAATACCCTAAGTAAATATAAAAACAAATCCACTAAAGGATTATAATTCATCTCGCAATATTTAAATATAATCACATTTCATGTTAATGCGTGTTGCGTAAGTGTGAATTACAAACGTTGGTTGCAATTGTATATCTGGTAAATGAACTTTAATTCATGACATAACAATTGGAATTAAATTTAATCATTGGTATGTTACTTTAAAAAATTTGTAGGAATGTTGTCCAGAACATTTACTCAAGTTTATCGTTATGTTGTCACATTTTTTTTTTTTGTAATCTCAATTTATTAACCAGATCCTGGAAAACATATTCGATTCTTTTTCAGTTCCAGATCAATGCACAAATTTTCCGCGATTTATTTGGGGTGAAAATAACACAACGATGAAATACAGTGATCAGTCAGAACATTATGACCACCTATGTAAGACTGGTGGTTTTCTCGGCGTTTTAAATGAATAAAATTTTCTCGGGTAGCTAGCCGAGTTACTCTGTCGATCATAAACGATGTTTCCGCGGTCGCACTTGACAATGGCGGCAGAGCTGCGACCGCCGAAACGTCGTGTTTGATCGACAGACTAACTCGGCTAGTTACCCGAGAAAATTTTATTCATTATGAGCACCTACCTAATAGCCGGTATTTCCACCTTTGGCACGGATAACAGCGGCGACGCGCCTTGGCATGGAAGCAATAAGGGCTTGGTAGGTCGCTGGAGGGAGTTGGCACCACCTCAGCACGCAGAAGTCACTTGATTCCCGTAAATTCAGGGGAGAGGGGGGGGGGGCGATGAGCTCTGACGCCACGTTCAATCACATCGCAGACGTGTTCGATCGAGTTCAGATTTGGCGAGTTGGGGGGGGGGGGGGAGGTCGAGCACATCAATAGCAACTCGCCACTGTGTTCCTCGAATTACTCCATTGCTTTCCTTGCCATGTGACATGACGCATTATCTTATTAAAAAATGCCATTGCCTTTGGGAAACACGATCATCATGAATGGGATGTACGTGGTCTGCAACCAATGTAGGATACTTTTTGGCCTTCATGGTGCCTTACACGAGCTCCACTGGACTTATGGATGCCCACGTGATGCTCCCCAGACCATAATTGAGCCGCCGCCGCCAGCTTGTCTCCATCCCGCAGTATAGGTTTCAAGAAGCTGTTCCCCTGGCAAACGACGGATTTGTACACTCACATCGGCAAGGGAGGGGTGAGAAATAGAGTTGAGAATTACAGGCCAATCAGTTTGACATCAGTGGTAGGTAAATTAATGGAAAGATTGATATGCAACCACATCAGAAATATATGTGAGGAACGTAATTGGTTTTCAAGCAGGCAACATGGTTTCAGGCAAGGATATTCTTGCGAATCTCAGTTGGTGGGATATATGCAAGATATTTCAGATGAAATGGACAAGGGAGGCCAAATTGATAGTGTAGCACTAGATCTGTCTAAGGCGTTTGACAGAGTAAGCCATAAAATGGTAGTAAATAAGGTAAAAACCATTGGAGTGGATAAGAAAGTGATTTGCTGGGTAGAAGAATTTTTAAAAGGTAGAAAACAGAAAGTTAGGGTAGGAAATGTAGTATCAAAAGAAGTGGAAGTAAAAATGGGTGTGCCACAGGGTAGCGTATTGGGACCATTGCTATTCATTATTCTAATGAATAATTGTGTTGCCTGTTTACTATCTGAAATTAGATTGTTTGCAGATGACATAATGCTGTATAAAAGAATCAAAACGATAGAGGATTGTAAACAGTTGCAGGGTGATCTGGACAGGATATCTAATTGGGTTAGTAAACATGGAATGAAGATAAATGCAAAGAAGAGTCAGCTTATTAGATACACAAATAAAAAACAAAAGGTTAATTATGAATATAAGGTGGGGAAAGAATTGCTTGCTGAAGACTTGAAATGCAAATATCTTGGAATTACTTTTGATAACAAACTTAACTGGGCAGGACACATAGGACAGGTGGTAGGAAAAGGTTTCAGAGTTCTGCACTTGTTGGAGAGAGTTATGAGGGGATGTACGAGAGAAGTCAAGGAATTGAGTTACAAAACTTTGGTCAGACCATTGCTCGAATATGGTAGTGTAGTATGGGACCCTCATTTTACGTATCAAATACAGGAGTTGGAGAGGGTGCAAAGAAGGGCTGCTAGATTTGTTTCTGGAAATTATCGCAGAATGCAATCAGTGACGGATATGATAAAGGAGCTGGAATGGGATTCATTGCAAGACAGGAGGAGGATGAGGAGGGTCATGGGAGTGTACAGGGCATATACTGGTGATGAGGCATGGAAAGATATTGCAGTAGGTATGAAAAGTAGTGCATGGAAGGGAAAAGATGACCATGACCACAAGCTGGCACTCGATTTCAGGCACAAGGGTGTAGGAAGATTCTCTTTTTTAGGTAAGGGTGTCAGGGATTGGAATGAGTTACCAAGAGAAACGATGAATAATTTACCGAAAACTTTGAAGGAATTTAAAGAAAAAATTTGTAGAGGGCAAATGTAGGTGGGTGCAGGATAGGGGGAAGATAGCTGTGTAGGGAAATTGCCACCGGAGCCTGTGCTCCATTGCAATTAAATTAAATTAAAAAAAAAAAAGAAGGTATTGGATACATCAGACCACGCAACGCTCTGCCACTGTGCTAACGTCCAGCGACGATGGTCACGTAGCCATTTCAGTCGTAGTTGCCGATGTCGTGGTGTTAACATTAGCACATGCATGGGTCGTCGGCTGTGGAGGCCCACCGTCAGGAGTTTCGGTGCATTGTGTGTTCAGACCCTGCTCAGCATTAAAGTCTGATGTTAGTTCCGCCACAGTTCGCCGCCTGTCCTTTTTTACCAGTATGCCCAGCCTACGACGTCCGACATCTGGAATGAGAGGTGTCCGCCTAACCATTCGACGTGGTTTCACCTTGGTTTCACCACTTGTTGAAGACTGTCAGCACAGCACTCCTAGAACACCAGACAAGTCGTGCAGTTTCCGAAATGCTCGTTTCGATCCTCGGAGCCATCACAATCTGCCCTCGGTCAAACTCAGATAGATCACGCGCCTTCCCCATTATAAACACGCATAGCACGCTCACTGATACTACCTGCACCGTGCGTGTGTCTGACTAACAGTCATTCATCTTCAGCTGACGCTGCTATCGCTTGAACGGGTTTGTATGGATAGTAGATAGGCAGTCATAATGTTCTGGCTGATCATTGTATGTTCCTCAGATCATTTATTTTTTATTTTGTTTGTTATTAACTGCGGTATGTGAGCTGAAGTTTTGTTGGAACTGTTCTACTGTAATCTTTATACCTGCAGCATAGAGCACGTTGTTGTTTAAAGCTGATCAAATGACCACTGTCCAACTTGCTTGGTGGCTGGGTCGACATATGTGTCGATAGGTGCTTGACGTCGGATTTAAAATGCATTTTGATATACCTGCCAACGAACTGCCTGTCAACTGGCACTTTCCACAAATTATCTACTGTCAATGTATCTACTCAGATAAGGGGATTACGCTTTTCAACGTCAAATATTTAAATTAACTTGTGACTACTGAAATTGTGAGTTCACTTAGGAGAAACTCAATTTATTAAATTCCATACAAATTATAGTATTATTATTCTAAATATAATTTAATAAAATTTGTTGCACAAGCAAGACAGAAGCCAGAAAGATGTAACGTGAGTGAGAATCAGTATATACACGCACAAACAAACATATACCTTACGAAAAGAAATTCAAATACAATTGATCTACAAGTAACTTCGAGGCTGCTCTCCTTATCTTCAAAGCAATGCCTTCAAATTCGTTTCACTTTTCTCTTGAGAAACTGATGCAGCACTTTCAGTTTCAGTACTCAAGCATCAACAAAAAATTATGTCTACCCCTACCTCAGAGATAGTACAGGCAGCTGATTTCTCATTCACGTAGAAAAATAAACTTCTAAGAAAATATTTTTTGGTACATTTCTCAATAAATGAACATGATAGATGCAAGTTCTAATTGTTAATCTTGGTGGTGTGAGGGGAGCAGTATGTATGGAATGAAGTTATGACAATTTTTCAACAGCAGGACTAGTGTTTTTTTTTTAATGTGAACACTTGTATATCATAATAACGTTTTTACTTCCTGTGATTTATAATAATTAACAATTTTAATCATAAAATCAATTTCTTTAAATATTAGTTCTGCCAATGAAATAAAGTCCTAAAGGTCCTAAGAAATGATTTTAGCAGCATATAGTTTTCCACTATAATTTTAATAATTATAATATTAATATTTGATGGCCTTTTGTTTCCAGTATGGATTTGATTTTTTTATTAATGCCCAAGATAACATACAACAATATTATGTTAACGTTAAGTTTCAACAACCAAAAGAATAATTAAATTGTATCAAATTATCAAACTCATTAAAGCATCAAAATCATAAATTGTTGTATGCACAAAGTGACATTCTCTAAAATCCTGCTAGAAAATAAAAAGAAATTAGGCTCGTATTATGACATGGTTTTATAATGAGCAATGAGATTTAATTGGATTCTTCAAGCGCTTAGGAGTTGAGAACGGTAGTCAGGCGCAATAAAATCGAGGAATGTATTTACACTGCATTGAGAATGGTTGTCGAAAACATAAAAATGCCGGAGAAGACAGAGAAGTAACCATAAAGACAGTGTTTCTTTCCCCCCCCCCTTCTGGCCTAAAGTACCGTTCTTGGAGCGATAAAAATTATACGCTTCTTAACATCAATGCGTCAGTATTTTTTTTAATTGGTACTGAGCATCATGATGATTAGCTGCTGTTGGATATTATTTTCAGCACAGCCTAATCATCAGATGCAACAGTCGAGAAGGCTGCAATCCCAAATCCCCAAACTCTAATCTCAGATGTTTTGTTAATACGAGGTGGTTACTACTACTGTATCATCTTGTGAAGTGAACATGCACAGGGGAAGATGTACATTCTTTGTTATCAGTTTGTAACTATCTCTAAGTGGGCTTTCTTTTTGTTTAAGATTTTACGCCAAGTAGAGGCCATTAGAAAGGGAGCGGGGACAAGGAACGGAGAGGAATTGGGCCATGGCCTTTTGAAGGAAGCATTTCAGCATTTACCTGGACTGATTTGGGAAAACCATGGAAAACTCAATTGTGGATGCCCGTATGGGGATTCGAACATGCGTCCCCCCGAATGCGAGGCCATAATGTAAGTGGGCTATATGAACAATTAATTATAAAATACTGATGTGCTTAACCTAAAATCTAAATCGGTAACGATTACACTTTCATTCAAATAAGGTATGTTGGATTCATTCTTCTCGTATATCAGATAAATATTAAGATTTTTTGTAGTTCTGGAACATTCTATGTAAGTGAAGCTTGTTTGGCAGAAACATGCGCAGAAGTTATACGTAATATCGTCTTGTCCTATTTAGCGTAAGACAGTATTAGCTAATTTAGTTAATGCTGTTGTCTACAGCGATACGAAAATTTGCCCTATGTTTACCTTGTTCACTCAACCTTAATGCAGGTATGGTTTCTTCATAAAATCTAATCTGCCCCTAATGACACTGCCGTCGACCTAGTTATCTCGTAATGTAGGCTGAGCCCTAGCCAATCACAGAAGTTGACGAGGCGACAGCAGGGGAGCGGACAATGGCCACTCGTGGTCCAGCAGTAGCGCGTGGTGCGGCTCCCCTAATCCAGTGTCAACAGCGCACGCCAAAGGCTCCGGCTCGCCCGCCCGCCCGCTGTCGGTGGCCGGCGAACGTAAATAGCGCCAGCTGGCGCGTCTCACGCCCCGCACTGTTTGAGCTCAAACAGCGCTCGGCTCGCCCGCTGTCAAATCAGTTAGGACCGCGTCACGGCGACAGGGCACAGGCAATTTACGTACTGGCCTCTGCTCCGCTGATTGTGTTGTGACCGGCGACACCTCCCGGGGATCAAGTGGAGACCAGCGCGGCGGCGGGCAGCACGCCTCAACGTCAGACTGCGCGCGCAATTCACCGCAATCGTTAACCGTCTATTAAATACGGACTGTAAAATTAAGAAAGTTAACTACACGTTATAACAGTTCTATGACACCTTTTCCGAATGGATGATAGGCGAAAACCTGCATGGAAAGTTATTGTAAAGAAATTTATAAAAAAATAAACGATAACTATGCCATTATGTAAAATCCAAATGGCTTATTAACTTTTTTTGCATTCTACCTTTTAAGAATTAAATCAGAGGTGAAGCTGGAATAAAAAATTTTAGTCGTATCATTAATCCAGTTGGTAAATATATCTGATTTTTTTTTTCAAATCCTCAGTAAATTTTTCTCCATCCTTAACTATAACAGTCGTAATAGCATCCTTTCGCTTCAGTTTTATAATATACCCATAAAATTTTTTAGATGCATTATTCAGTGGATATTATTCACAAACCCATCGTTGGCTTCCCTGGTTGCTGTTTCGCAGTTAGTTGTGTCACGTGATTCACACCACCTACCTACCGCTTCGTTGTCAGTTAATTCTGTTGTATTTATTTTTTTCCGTGTTCTTTAGCTTCCTAAACTTCCTGTATATTTCCGGTATTTAGGTCCGATATTTTTTTGTTTCTGTTTCGAAATAAAACACTTCTTCCCCCATTATCACCACCTCTGAACTGTTCCCACATCCTCTCCAACATAGTGGTAGTCCAATTACAAAAACTTAAATTTTGTCTGAAATATCTCTTCGTCTCTCAAAAGTTTGTTTTCTTATAATTATAATTTCATGTGGTCGTAATGACCTGGTGACAGGATTTCTGTGGCTGTGCATTTTGCCCCAATCAAGTCGCATTAACCTAACCCGGCAACCCTACAGGGTACAGGGGACCTACAGTTTAAGATGTAATTCGAACCACGGAAGGGTTCTGACTTACTTCACATTACATCTACATATACATCCATAATCTGCAAACCACAAATCCCCTGGCAGAGGGTGCTAAGCACCAATCCTAAACCCGCGCATTCCAATCCCGAATGGCACTAGGAAAGAAGGAATACATAAAAGCATCAGTAGGGCATCTTATTTCTCGAATCTTATCCCTCCGGCCATTGCGACCTAAATAGGTTGGCGGAAGAATTATTTCATTGCACCCGTAATTTAAAGATTTTTGCATATTCTCCAATAAATTCAAACTCAAACTTCGTCTTCTGTCTTCCAAACTCTCCCAGCCCAATCGATGTATCAATTCTGTGACACTTTCATAAAGGCTGCAGCAACAAGTCACGTATCGAGCAGCTCTCCTCTACACCCTCTCCACTGAGTCAATCAATCCCTTGCGATACGGATCCCAAACTCAACAACAGTAATCCAGATGCGGACGCACTAGTTTTTTATACGCTATTTCCTTTGTATGAGCATTACAATTCCTCAAAATAAGACCTATGAATTGCAATTTAGAATTAGCTTTGCCTATGATGGAAGTTTCATGTTACTTTGTACTATCACCCCCAGATAATTCAGGGAATAAACCATGACAACAGCTGAATTGTTTATTTTGTGCTCGTGAGTAAACTGATTCTTTTTGTTATTTATTCGCATTGCCTTGCACTTTTTGCAATTAAGTGTAAGCTGCCATTTAGGGCACCAATCGGAAATAGCATCCAAATCGCGCTGAATTTCTAAGCAATCGTCACAGCAACTTATTTCTCTATAGATAACTGCATCGTCGGCAAACAATCGCAACCAGCATTTGAGGCTGTCACCCAGATCGTTTATAAATATTAATAAAAGAAGTGGTCCTATTACACTTCCTTGAGGAACCCCCGAAGTAACATCTATCTTAGAAGGGGCTTCCCCGCCAACAACGACATACTGTGGTCGACCAGTTAGAAAATCAAGTATCTATTCGCAAATATGATCCGGTATACCGTATGCTCGAATCATTGCTTAAAGTCGGTTGTGTGGTACAGAATCAAAAGCTTTCTGAAAATCCAAGAAAATTGCATCAACTTGTGAACCTGCACCGATAACTTGCATTACGTCATAGAAAAATAGGGCCAATTGTGTTTCACACGATCTCTTCTTCCGAAATCCCTGTTGACACGGTGTAAGTAACTCGTTCTCATCTAGAAACTTCATAATGTTAGAGCATATGACATGATCCAGAATTCTACTGCAGACAGATGTTTAAGATATGGGTCGATAATTCCTAGGATCACTCCGATCTCCTTTCTTGAAAACTGGAATTACCTGTGCTATTTTTCAGCTAGAAGGTACTTTTTTCTCTTCTAAAAATTTACGGAATATATTTGACAGAAATGGTTCCATTTACTATGCGTATTCAGACAATACTCTTACCGGTATACCATCGGGACCCGGCGGCTTACCCCACTTCAGGAGCTTTAATTGCTTTACATTACCTACGCTATCAGTTTCTATTGGATCAATCTCTAATTCCACACGACGTGGTAAAGTGGGGATGTTTTCCATGTTTTCACACATGAATGATTTTTTTAATTCAGTGTTAAATACGGTAGCCTCGTCGCGGCTGTCGTCAACTTCCCGTCCGTCTTTTATTAGAACTGACTTATAGTTTCCACTACAACTAACTTTTTCTTACTTACGACCAAAATTTCTTAGGGTTATCGGTGAGGCTCTTATAGAGAGAATTGGAACGAAAGTCATTTAAGGCTGCACGCATCGCATTCTTAACATTTCCCTTTATCTCCTCTATCTAAATCAGTCCGATGCATCGTCCATTTTGATCGAGCATGTATCTTCCTTTGCTTTTTGCTTTTTGAATAACCTTTTAACATCCCGTGTATACCATTGGGGATCATTCCGTTCCCTGATTGTCCGTTTCGGTAAATGCAAGTCCAGCAAACTGTGTCAGACGTGAAGGTAGGGTTAAGGGCCTATGAAAATCCCCGCCGGAACAGAGATTCGAAACTGGCACCTTTCGATCCCTCGTCAGACACCTTAACCATGGAGCCGTCACACCACTATTTTTTTTTTTATATAATTGTGGCTTTAACCATATTCAGTTTTGGCTATTGGTTTACTGAACCATGTAATATCCAATCAGAACTGTTTTGTGATCGCTTATTTCTTCTGTTACTGAGAAAATTTTATTATCTAGGCTTCTTGCTACCTCCTTCTTCTACCCCTGTAACTATTTGTGGCTTGCGCATCTATTATTATTTTATAAAACTATTACTTTCTGTATTATAGTTCCAAAGTTCACTAAAAACAGTCTTTCAAGTGATTTAGCTTCATGTAATTTTATCAATTGCATTTACAACAATATAGCATCACTTTCCACCTATAAACAATAATAAAGCACAGTTCTCTCCAAGAAAGGTTAAAAATTACAATAATCATTCACATTTATTTATTATTATATAACGTGTAAATTTGATCCTACTGTTGATGATGGGAGAGGGAGATTTTTGACGCAATGACTTGATCTAAGGTCTCTGAACTGAGTAATATGCGCCAAAATCCCAATGAGTCTTAACACTGATATTTTTCCTCACTCTTAAATTAAACTATTTTATAATTGCGATAATCAACTGGATCACATTGGAAAGAAAGGACAAAACCGCCTTAAGCAGTGGAAGTCTGAATATAAATTTCTTGCGATTTCTCAAACAAAATAAGAATAAAACTGTTCGATTCTATTCACTTACGTGGAGAGGTATATATGGAAAATAAAATCGTTTTCGTGCCTTCCACTGTTCCACCAATTTAAAAATTGAGTGATTTTTATAACTTCAAGTTCACCAGTTATAGTAAGGTGCTGTAGCAATTTTTTCGTCAATCTAATATTACGATAAGCAACTGGTCACCTATGACCTCATCTGTCACGCCATGACGTCACTCTATGACGTCGTGCAATGGCGTCACTCTTTACGTCATTAATCTTGATTATGCACATTATTTAAAAACATTTCTAAGCATTCGTGAATAAATTAACTGACAGAACACTGAAATAAATGTATGTATTGCGTTAAATTGACATATCAATCATTAGATGCTTATATTTAAGTAATATACCTATGATTTACCGGTATAGAAGCATTCCTTGAATGTTTTGTTCATAGATATATAAGATAAAAGCTTTAGGTTTCGGGTATCATGTCAGCTAAAGTTTTGATTAGATTGTTACTTAGTATGGGTCAGAATTACAACGGCATTTGACGTTACAGCAGAGGACATGCATAATTTAGTTTTTTTCCAAAATAAATTAAACTGTGTCCTATTACTGAAATTATTAAATCATTTGAACGGGAATAGTTGCACACTGATCGCGATCTGTGCAGCCTACACTACAATTAAAACAAATATTACGTGGCATAATGTAAGTTTATAAGACTTATTTTAATTTCCTTTGTTTTCACTGAGCAATAATACTGATGCCATTATTTCAGCAACATGTAACTGTGTCAGCCATCCAAACGTTGTAATATTGGCCTGAATCACGGATAGCAAGATTTTTGATCAAATTCATATTGTAATGCATTATTGCCACTAAAATGAGATACGGTACATGTATTAATATGCGTGAGGTTGAAGTATTGTTTTTCTGGCGGCACGTTTGGAGTAGTATGTGGTTAGGTTGAAATGCAACCTGGACCCGGATGGAACGGAAACTTTTTGTTGCAGCGCAAGGCACGAGGAATTACAACGAATTTTATTTTATTACAATTCTATTAATTTAAGTAATTGCTAATAAATCAACTGTCAGAACACTTAAAGAAAAGTATGCATTTCGTTTAAATTGCCATATTAATTTTCATTTTTTTCTGGAATCATTACCAAGGGCGTAGCTACTATGGGACTAGGCGGTGCAGTGCACCGGGGCCTCTACGCTCAGGGGACCCCCAATTATACCTCTCGGGGCCCCAAAGCACATCTCTGGGGGCTCCCAAGCATAGATCAGAGGCCCACGAGCCTTCAGGCCCCTGAGACACAGGAAGCCCCTCACTAAGGGCCCTCTCACTGCTCAGGGGGGCCCCCAACCACTGCAACGACTGCTCAGGGGGCCCCTAAGCACAACTCAAGGGCCCCATCCTCAGCTCAGGGGGCCCTTACCAACAACACAAAGCAAAAAAAAAAAAAAAAAAAAAAAAAAATGGTCGCCCATCTGGCCTGAGCGCCCAAAATAATTTTTTTGCACGGGGGCCCCTGTTGAGCTAACTACGCCACTGATCATTACATGGTCTGAAAGAAAGAAGTTCCAAATTGATGGCGATATACGTTACGTAAACCACAATTAAATATTACGTGGCATAGCGTAAGTTGTGAAGATTTATTTTTAGCATCCTTCGTTTTCACTGTGGCCATTATTTCAGCCAATGTAAGCTGTCTCAGCCGTTAAAATGTGGATCTTCGTCATACGTAATAAGAGAGAAAGGTGTGAGAACCTGGGAAGATTTGGGATCAAGTTTATATCGCGATGCATGATGACACTGACATGCGTTACAGGGAATGTATTAATTCGCGTGTGATTGAAGCTTTGCTTTTCTAGCGGCAATATTTGCGGAGATTGTGATTATGCTGAAATGCACCCTGGACCGAGTTGACAACTGAAGCTTTGTGCTACAGCACAAGGGTCGATAAATTACAATGAGCTTTATTTTATAACAATTCTATGTAGTTAAGCACCTGGAGAGAAATAAATTACAATAACACTCCGTTAAACCTGCCTTTTTTGACGGGCTTTGGGGCTAGTAAGTCTATAAGAATTAAAAAATCAAGTACATTTTCTCCCGATTTTTAATGCCTTCAAACGGCATCCTGTCGAATTTATCAGGAAGAATAATCATGCAGAAATCAAGAAAATAGACAGAATTATTTGTATAATTCAAACGGAGCAAACGGCTTGTTATATAAAATGAAAGGTACTTCAATTTTCAGAACAAACTTATCCGAACTGAGTGCTTTCGACACCATACGATATTTTAATCCGAACTACGAAACTTTGTTTGTAACGACTCAGTGGTGAAATAATCTTTTTATATTCACAATTAAGTGGTTCGCTCAGCTAAAATGTTTTCACAGGTTAGTTCAGTATAATTTAATAATATGCCTCTGGCATCATTGGCCGGGAATACACGAAAGGTTCCATCGCCAACTGACAGTGTTCCATTTTCGTGCATGCATTTCTGTCGCGGATACCTTAAGATATCCCGGTAATCCTATCAGGTAAAGAGGAACTACAGTTTAATGTGGAATTCGAATCATGGAATAGCAAGCTGTGCCAGAGGTGAAAGTCGGATTAAGGTCCTTTGAAAATCCCCGGCCAGAGAGATATTCGAACCCGTGACCTTTCGATCTCTACTCTAACGTCTTAACTACTGAGCCATTAAACCATGATTAGTTCAATTTCAAAAATACTGTAACCAGTTTATATCAAATTTCTTACAAATGTTTCCATAGTTTGATCTTGTGATTGGTGCCACAAGAAATTCACAGAATTGATGCAAGTTACGATGAAAAAATATGTTCTGGAAAAAAGGGGAAAAACACTTGTCCATTGTAATATTTTAAATTTTACGAAAAGGATATTTTAATGGTAGATTTCTTACGTTGAATGGCCTGGACCATTCAAGTCAACATTTATATATTTAAGGTAAGATTCCTGGCCAAATACGGAATTATATTTTAAAATATAGGAGAGGTTCCCCAATTTCGGGAACCTACGTGCTGTGTCTGCGAGTACTTAATTGTGAGTGCGAGGGCAGTTAATTGATATTGGCAGTCTGTCGGCTGTCACTGCTCACGGATATGGCTTTATTAGTTCTCTGGACAACGGATGGCAGATCACAGTGACAAATTAAACAGAGCTTTGTTGACCATCCGAATTAGATTCCGACATCACAATTTTACCAAAGTTAATTATGCACGGATAAACTTATCTTCTATTGCATTACTTGTTACACTGGCTTGTTTTAGTGGTGATTTTGTCACATTAATCTGCTGCGTTATTTGTGAGTGCCAACACTTATTCACATTTAGAGTAGTATAGAAGAACTAAAACTCGTGGTGACAGTGAAAAAGGTAATTTGTATTTAGTTATGCCGAAGGTTGACTGTTGCATTTCGTTGGGACTGATATTGAGCATGCAATAGCGATAGTTCAGAAAATTTGACGTGACAAACAGTGTCACTTTCCACTTTTATGTGGTAATGCTTGTCTAGTCCATGAAATACAAGCTACTTTAATCGAAAGTAATTAATTTAAATCCGATCCAGACAAAAATGGAAACCAACAAGGAAAATCATGTTTGCATACCAACTACATTACGCTAGTGGAAGTAACATAACACGTTGTCTTCTTTTTGTTTGAGCAGTCTCTTGTCATATTATTTTCCTTTCAATTGGAAGGAAATATAGTTGTTATGTTTCAGCAAATACGGGCTTCTCTTTGGGACATAGCTCTACGGATGACATTAACAAAGTTTCTGAGGCTGTTTTATTCACTCCGACACAACGAGATTAAAAACCTCAAGAATTAAAAACTTGTTTCAGAACTTCTAACAAAAGATGATTAAATCTCAGCGTCTCAGGAGATAAGACTCAGAAGCGAAGCAAATTATTTACGTTCTTGTTCTTTGTTCTTTGGATAAAAGTAAATCAGACGCAGCAATAACAGTATATCCCAACATTCAGTTATGGTTGTGATAGCAAATTTAATTGTGCAAGCTGAATAATGGCAGAGTGATGAAAGTTCAGTGGCAAGCATGATTTTCGTATGGATAATTTTATGTTTTTAACGAATATTTGGAGTCAATATTAAAAAGAAAGAAAATGTAAGTAGTACAAAATACTAAAATAATAATACAAATGCAATAATAAAACTGGGGAGAAGTTGATTATTAAATTTGAATTTAAATTAATTATAATTTTATAATTAACTAGATGACCAGTGCGAAAATTTCGCTAATACAATGAACAGTAAGGTTGAGGGCTTGTAATAGGACGAAAGAAGAACCGTCTTATTTGTTTCAGTTGTTTATTTGTTTAGTGTTATAGGTATATAACAAAAGTTGACACCAGAGAAGCAGTTTATTAATATCTCTGTGACATGTGCTACTGCTATCTAGTCTCATACGCGTGACTTTCACAGTTATTACTTTTGCCCTTCAAGGGTCGAATTCCGAAAAATTTCGTTTTTACGAAATGATGTGACCAAAGCAGAGATCTTTAAAATGACAGCTCATTTATCTATTTCGGTTAGACATCAAGGGTGATAAATGGCTCATGATAAAATAATAATTAAAAAACAATACGTTGCGGAAATAATGATAATTTTGTCCTATAAAGGACGAATTTAAAAAAAAATTCTTAAAATATGATTTGAACAAACTGGAGAGATTAATCTCTAAATTAATATCTCATTTCTAGATTTCGGTTAGATATGAAGGGAGATAACTAGTTCGTGACAGAAAAATACTTACTGGAAATATTGATACTTTTGACCTTTATGGCTCGTATTAGAAAAAATTTCTTTCTTATATGATGTCTTTTCTTTTATCTGCTTAACGTCTCTCTTACATCGAGGACTTTAGAGACGGGAAAGGATTGGGGGGGGGGGACAAAGAATGGGAAGGAATTTGGCCATGGCCTTTTGAAGGAAGCATCCCGGCATTTGCCTGGAGTGATTTGGGAAACCATGGAAAACCCAAATCTGGATGCCCGGATGGGGATTCGAACCGGCGCGGCGTCCTCCCGAATGCGAGGCCAGAACGCTAACCTTTACACCACCGCGCTCGGTTTATATGATGTCAACAAAGAAAAGATCTTAATCTTTAAAGTGATACTTAATTTATCAATTTCGGTTTGGAATGCAGGAAGATAAATAGTTTGTGGTACAAAACAACCACATTTTAGAAATATTGACATTTTTTACCTTTAATGGTTGAATTCTGAAAAATTCCTTTCTTAAAACATGATTATGATAAAAGCGGAGACCTTAAGCTTGATTAGTTATCAAAGGAAATAGTGGCTTGTGACAAAAAAAACCGAAAAAAATGATAATAATCACGAAGCGTCATTTTTGTATTTTCAATAAGTGTGATGTTTATCAACTTACATTTTATTTTTAAAAAAGATACAATTTAAATAAATATTTTATTTTATAAGAACTTTACATTAATGGTTGGATTCTTTATATTGTACATTTAAATTATATGATTTATACTAGCTTAGGACGCCAACTCTTTTCCCATGCTGGTCTAGCGGTCAAAACGTATCAGGTTCGACCCAAATCGAAGTGGAATGCAGTTTTTATAGGATATTATGCGTGATTTTGTGGTCACTCAGCATCACAGCTTCATCTCTTTATCATTCAGCCTGTACAGGACGTTAATTTTACCAACAAACACCCGTCGAACATAGTCTTTTGCGATAAAGGCACTGGATGTCGCGGTTGGCAAGTCTCTCCCCGCCTCTCGACGTCGCTAAGTTACGCGCAGGTTCTCAGCCATGCTCGCAAGTACTCCCCTGGTACGAGCGCAAATACGTAGGCGGTACGCGCGTGCACTCGCATCTACGTCAGTCCGCAGGGAAAAAAGTGCACAGTAAGATACAATATCCGAAGTCATGGTTTAAGGTGATGGTGATATCTTAGTGAAAGTGAAATACATATATCCTAAATATATACATTCATGCCAAAAATTCTTATCAATCAGCAAAACAGATCACGAAATAAAAAAGGCAGTCCTAGTTACAGAAAAAAATAAAACAGCGAAACCAGTGTCCGATTTTAAAGAAATTTTAAGGTGAATTTCGTAATTTTTCTAGTTCATGTCCATTTGAGTAAGCTGTGATACCATGTATACCTTTACAGTAGCTGCACCCTCAATCATACTGTCAGTAACATTCTGCAGTCACAAGCAGATATTTTAGGCTCCTTGCAACGTGTTCTCTGGTATGTGTTGTTAACCATAAGACTCATCATGTACGTGCACATTGCATTCCGAATGAAGTGATTTTTTTTACATGACACGCTGGGGACCAACGTTAGGCTGTTATCGGTTAACAAATGTTGGTGCAGCAGATTTTTGTGTCTTTTTGGTTTAAATATGTTTATAATCCAGTCAGTAATTTTGCTTCGGCAGAACAATGTTGAGGGTCACAAACATACGAGTATATCATACATTTGATTGTATTTGAGGGACTTTCCGGTGGAATGTCGGATAGTAATTTGGCTGCTTTCGACTCTCAGTTACTGAATTTTGGCACAAGTATCCATTAGGATTATTTAGAAGAAAACCATTACACAAAGCAGAGCACTATTATCAAATTAGTTAAAGAGAACTTATACTTTACATAGTTATTATAACAGCTACTTGTAATAGCGGAAACGGACATGAAATGTTATTCAGCATCTTTCATTTTCCGATTTTTATTGCGACTGGATTGCACCTAAGAAGCTAGTGAGACGAAAACATTTTATCACTGAAGGAATAAAATACAATGTACGTGAGTCGTGTTAAACAGCTCCATCGTAATTAATACAGCAATCATGACCCTAGACTTACACACCTAATAATTTTATAAATAATTTCGTCAAAAACAACTGATTTGGTGAACTTTGTTTTTATTTAATTCCCCAGACGCGTTTCGTCCTTGTAGTGTATGGCATCTCCATTGGCTGTAAATAAAGTGTATCTACATGTGTTGTTACAATAATTATCTATATATGGGTGAGAAAAGAAGTTTATGGAAGAAGCTTACAGAAAGAAGAGACAGGCTGGTAGGTCATATTTTGAGACACGCAGGATTGGTTAATTTGTTAGTGGAGGGAACAGTCGAAGGTAAGAACTTTAGAGGAAGACAGAGATTAGAATATATGAAGCAGATAATTGAGGACGTGGGCTGTAAGGGGTATGTGTAAATGAAGAGAATAGCACAGGATAGGAAGGAAGGGATGGAGGATTGCATCAAACCAGTCTAAAGACTGACAACAGCAAAAAAAAAAAAATATATTTATAAATAGTTGTACTGTAGATAATTATTGAAACTACACATGTAAAAACACTTTACAGCCACTGAAGATGCCCTACACCACAAGGGCGAAACGCTTCTGAGGAATCAAATAAAAACAAAATTCACGAAAACAATTGTTTTTGACGGAATTATTTATAAAATTATTGTTCAACAACTGCGAGAATATGGCTTACCATCAGATTAATATTTACACACCTAAGTCCCAAACTAACCAGTTCCTTTATTTACAATGTGGAAATGATACCTGTAAGAAGGTTTTGTAATAATGGACAGCTCTTTCGAAAAAAAAAAAAAATTCTGACCATCAGCCAGTCATCCCATGTCGAACATTGATCCTCCCGCCTTTTCGTCGGCGTCGGCACTCAGAAGTTCACAATAAGATGTAAGCAACAGGCAGTTGGTTACACAAACAGATTGTACTGTGTTACCCGACGAGGTACTGCATAAATGTCATTTGACGCTTCTTCACAATGTAGGTTCTTTCAAGTGGCTTCATTCCAGTTCTATATTATCAAACTATAAAATGTAAACATTAATAAACGAATGCAAAACTAAACGATGAAAACCTGCTGAAAATTAATGTGCAGCAATAAATGTATGCAAGTGTGTAGAGAACAGTAAAATATAAAAACCATCCTTAGAAGCATTCAAGCAGAAAGAACTTTCCCTTTAAATTTGCGGTTCGAGACATGAAATTGTGCCTTCAATTTACTTCTTCAGTACTGAAGTAATCTGGTTGTTCCTGTCATAATACTGTGTAATAGAACACTTAGACGCTACACAATTACTATGAGAACTAAGAGTGTTTAAAAACAAGACTGATTTCCCTTAAACCATTGCAGGACGTTAGGTGCAGCACATCTGGTCTGACGGTGCAACAGTATGAACATTTGATCAACAGGAAAAGAATACACGACGGTCACCATTCAAGCACGGCATATTTGAATGTTTGATAAAATAGAATTTTTATTACGTCAGTCATGCAACTTTACATGATTTATACCACTTGACCAATTTATATCATGCGTTTTTCCATTGCCTCACACTTTCCATTACAAATTTAGTCATAATTTCTCACAAATATTTTATTATAAAGGGCGAAATAAATTGAATTAACTGGTTTCCTCAAATTTGATTAACAATTCCAGACGAAAATCACTTATTTTACAGAAGAAACGTTGATATATTTAAATGTAAATCTTTTCAGACGATGTTTTAACTACTTCAATTTTATCGATTCATCATAGTGTATAAAATTTGAGAAGATATTCCGTATGCATAATGACGATCTTATTTTGTTGAGGACAAAATTTTATAAAGTGCATCAGTGTTGTGCTCGAGGAACTAAACATGCACGATGTTAATGTGGATTCCAGAAACTAAATACAAAATCGTAAGAACTATGCATTTGTTTTTTGCTGTTATGTTATGAGAAAATGTTGCACAGTATTTTGTATTTCGGTTGAACCATACTGAATTATGAGGTAAAGGGTTAATTATTAATTTTGTAGATACTGTGTATTCAACACCAAACAGAAATGCTTGGATGACCTAATTTATGAGTTGCCTTCAGTTGAAGTGACGAAGGCAATTTGACGAGGTGGTACAAACTTTAGTTCAGTTGATTCACCCGCAATGGTGCAAAATGGATTTTATTTTCGCACCTTAATGTTGGATAGGAAATACGTGGCAAATATTTCGATACTTTTTAGATCGTTTTAACGCGTGTGATATCTCTGGCACCAATGACAACATGAATTGTTTAGCCAAACTTAAATTTATTCCTTTAAACTGACCGAACCCTTATTTTCTCCCTCAGTGTCATTAAAATGTTCTCGAACCTAACCTATCCCACTTTAAATTTTGCAGGTATGCATGTATGCATTGTTGAAGAAAACAATCAGAGTCTCAATCAAAACAAAGACTATTATCACAAAAGTTGTGAGATATTTCAGAAAATCTGGGGTCCTGTTTGATCTCTCAGCACTCAAAATGTTTATTACATTTTGCGAGAAACCCGACTGTGTCTAAAAACATTCAGGTAAAAATGCAATAAGTGTCTAAGACTACTTTTCGTAATTCTAGTTTTCTCTGTTTGGTGTTTCTATTTCTCTGTGTATTTTTTTTTTTTTTTTTAAATATGTTCTCAGTATCTTAAAGTTTTTTGACTCTTTTAAATAATCAATCAAATTATTTAAAAAATTTAACGGTTTTCGCAGCCGTCATGACGTTGTTAATAGCTTCCCGAGATATACGCTGCGCGCAATCACTCCTCCTTTTCTCGACATTTCCACCAAAGTATACGGTCTTCTTCAGGGGACCAAACTGCTGAGTCTGCTAAAGACTGATTTAGCGGTCTTCGCAGCCGTCATGATGCTGTAAATAACTTTTCGAGATTTACCCTAGTCCCCTGAAGAAGATTTGTCGATACATCGGGATAAGGAGGAGTGTTTGGACGCTGCGTAAATGACGCGAAATTATTTATAACAGAACAACCGAAATAATGAATTTCTCACTATCTTTACAAATTTTTCAACTTCAGATACCAGGTATAGAAACAAGTATTGTTGGGTCTCCTATCTGAGCGACCATCCCACTTTGTGAGAATTGACTCACTAGTCAAGCTGTTTATTGACAGTAAGTATCATTTGAGTAGTGGACCCAAGAAAGAAACGACTATTGTGGCATCAGCATAGCTCTTTGTTGAGTGTCAGGTCTCCAAAACAGACGGGCGATCGACGTGGTGCGGTGTCACCATGCGCCTTCCATGAGGATGGGCGCATCGATCCTGTAGTTGAGGTCTCGCTCCGGTAACTTGTCTCATCTTACGAGAAGGACCGCGAACCGCGGAGAAAGTCTACAGACTTCGACAACACGCCAACTTTGGAGCTCTGAATGCGTCTCGGCACTGCAGATTACGTCGTCTTCGCCGACTTGCCGTCAGTAGCTGGAATGTCGGAGCTGTCAGCCCAGATACTGCGCGCTGCCAACTTCTTGGTGCCAAATCACTCACCCTTCCAGGCGGGGCCAACTGCCAAGTCTTTCAATGCCACTATCTTTTGTTTCCACGAAAGTTAACTAAAGCTGGTAAAAATAAAGAATTCAGTCTGGCGGACCGTATTTTGTTATCCTGAGCAAACAGTACATTTATGTTTATTTAGCAGTAGTCTTGGTGCCATTTGATTAGCAGGAAAATGAAAAATCAGCCGAGGATTCCCTACTTCAATTTTTTACCCACTTAAAGATCAGTAAATGTTCTAAAACTTGTAAATAAACATTATCCTAATTTTAAAATCATGTTGTTGTAAGACTTTTTTGCAGTCAAATTCTTTCCAAAAAAGTCACGAAATTAATGAAAAGATATCTTTTACTGGCCCAAAATATACTCTTGTCGCCTTGTAAATAGTTTGCTCGATAGTGCTTATATAGAATCTATAGTTTCTGGAACTAAATAAGACTTGAATCTTAATTTTGTCAGTGGACAACAAACTACCTATTTGAGGGATAAAAGGATTTCCGTTGGAATTAAGTAAGAAAATTGTAACGCATTTATCAAGCACTCGACCTTTTATATCCTTTTAATAACTGCTCTGCATTGTGCCAGAGCCATAAATAGTGAAAAAAGCCAAGACAAGCTTTTACTTATGATCGATTCGTGACCGCTTGCTACAGTCCTTATGAAAGCGTCACAGAACTGATTAGTAGATTAGGTTGGGAGTCTCTGGTAGATAGACGACACACGTTTCGTTTAAACTTATTGGAAAACATGCGTACTCCAACTTTCACTCATGAGTGTAGAGAAATACTTCTTCCACCAACCTATTTGAGTCGGAAGGACAGGAAAGATAAAATTAGAGAAATAAGGTGCCGGACTGATTCTTATATGAATTCTTTTTTCCCTCGTACCATTAGGGATTGGAATGCACAGCAAAGAGATTAGCTTTGGTGCTGAGCACCCTCTGCCACCCACAATTTTGTGAATTGCAGAGTATATATGTAGATGTAGATGTAGATGAACTACACGCTCCTCTTTGACTTAACTGTATCGATTCACACTTGAATGTTGTTTCCGACATCTCGTATTTATCCTTCTAATATGTAACGAATTTTAAAATAAACCTGATGGTCACTGTTTTCAAAAGGGATGAAAAGAAGGGAGGAATTGAACATATTCTTTAGAAAACAGAATGAAAAAATACACAAAATTTGCCGACAGAGCACAATGTAAACTATATTCACATTTAACTACCACGTCATCCGTAATCGTCTTTCATTCGCTCTCATCAAAGTAGAAGATCGTCTAAAAAAAACTTTTTCAGACTGGGAAACGACGTCGGTGAAACAATTCGAAATTTCACCTGCAATTATTCCTCAGTACCGGAAGATTATCGCTCAATCATTCTATTATGTTGTTGCAACATATTGACCTCGCGCTCAATCTACACCACCACGGACTTTTGACACTGTGACAGCCATACTCAATACTCTACAAGTATGTGCAGATGAAGAAACTACTGTTATTTGACTGAGCGAAGTTTTTTTAAAAATGAGTCAAACAACAGTTATAAGCTCTTTGAAAAGTCCATCGAAAGCAGCATAAAGCGTACAAAGGTGGGTTATACATAATAAAATAATTCATAAATGCAACAGTTTTAAATAAATTATAGTATCAAGAACAATCTAATTAAAATATGAGCATACAGACTGACTTAAAATATAATTAAATTATTAACCTCACTCAGGAACTGCAGTCAGACAAAATTTAATTTAGAAATGCTTTAAATTTGGTTTCTGTACATAATATATGTGAATGGAGGTTTTCACGGCGTGTCATGGAGATCTGATCTTCACGTGTTCCCCACCGAATGATCTATGTCTCTACGGTGTATTCTGTCATCATCCTCAAGTAAAGGACCAGAGGATGCAGAGCACGCCGTTAAAAAACGGTCCTTCCAAAACATCCTACGCAGGAAAATGTGTAAATATTTCAGCATACGGATCAGTTAACTATTCTTGAAGTCATTAAAATGATATCAAACAGAACAGTGAGAGTCGTTTGGATGGTGCTAAGTCAGCTATAAATTTAGTTTTTGAAAACAAAATCTACTCAACAGATGTTATAATTCACAACTGATCTCTGTACTGAACATTGTGAACAGTGAACAGTATCGATTTAGCGAAACCTGCGCCACAAGAACGTGGCCGCCAAGAAGGAGCCAACACATTCGTCTTTACTCGATACACTTGGAAGGCTACCAACAGAATCTGAGTAAAGCTAATAAGACCACAGGAAATTCGGCACCGTCAGCTTAGTGTTAATATTGAAATGTATTGTGTAGATAGGTTATGCAGAAAACTTGACTGACTTTCAGACACTACATCATTTTTCAACTGACTGGACTTAATAACAAAATGTCTTCGATTATGATACTGTACGTAGGGGAGAGCCGGGCAAAGCGGCCAATCTAAGGTTTGATGATGTTTCAAGCTGACTTACAATAAATCTACAGGCATCGAAGTTAGTTTGTTACATACTTCAACCATCCTACCACATCCAAGAATTTTTAATTACCATTTGATTAAGTTTAGTACCTAATTTAATTAATTTTTTAAAAAGTACCGAAATGGCCACTTTGCCCGACATGGTCGGACAAAGTGTCAACTTAAATCCAAATTCAGAAATGAGTGATTAAAAAACCCCTAAATTTGCAAAACAATGTACTATATTTAAGGGGAGCCGGAGGTGGTCAAATAAAAAAAAATAAGATTTTTTTTGTTATAAAAAATTAATTGGTATATTCCTCTTTAATGAAAACTTTGAATTATTGTTCTACTTGCCCTAGAAGTGGAGTTATTACCATTTTCTCCCGCGCCTGCAGAGGAAATTGGCGGGGCCGCTGAGTGCATCTCGTGACTTCCATACGTGTTACATGTTCCACCCATTTCTTCCTGTATCTAATTATTTCTTCATTTTGGTTGAAGATTTTCAATTGATCCTTTATTTCTGCACTTCTTTTCTTATATAGTAAATCGTACCCAACCATGACTGTCAGAAATCTCATTTCGGCTGCTTCTATCAGCTTTATTCGCTGTTTATTCAGACAGCCAGAATTGATACACAAATGTCTACACGGAAAAACGCAGAAACCTAATGAGAACGTTAACAATTTAATTTGGACAGTGATTCCTAAAAGGGTGTCTGTAAGCATAAAAACCCTGCACTTCGGCATTTATGATGCAATAGCAACGTACAACTTAGGAAACAGTGTGAAGTATTGAAGGCATTAGGATTTCAAGCTGGAGTGAACACTGTACGCGCACTAAGAAATATTGACAGAGAGAGGATAAGAGGAGCAGAAAGAAGAGAAATGAATATGAAATATGATGGAACAACAGGCCAGAAAAGAAGAACAAAAAGGAAGCTTTTGGAGGATGAAGAAGAAGACCCTGATAATCCATCCTATAGTGCAGGAATGTATTGATAAACTTTAAAAGCCATTTCCCGTGAATTATAATTTTCCTAATGTAAGGAACATTTTCTCAAAATCCACTGAAACTAGGGAGATAAAATTTTTATACAGCACTCATACTAGTCAAACTTAAATTGTAACGCAGATATTTAACAATATGTTCAGTAGTTTCATTTCAATTTGATTAAAATAAAGCAATTTTTGTAAAAAAAAGTTGGATCATCAAATAAAAAAAATATTGAAAGGAAACTATAAAAGATACTCCAATATCCCTCCATCATAACTGCAATACTAAACCACTTTGTATGTTGAAAAAATTTCAAATTCTTCTGTTTGGTAGATTGTTCATAAATGTTCCTTAAACTTAGTGATTTTAACATGGGCAGCATAGGCACCTCCGGCTCCCCTTAAAGAAATGTTATATAACTTGGAACTAATAATAATAATAATGAGAGCGAAAATAACAATATTAACCAGGATATACTTGAATGGCCTAACCGCCGATTGACAGAGTTTCGATTTTCCGGGCATATCGCTCTCTCGTTGCTACATTACCCTTAGTCGGTAGTCCTACCTGGTAAAGGAGACCATGGAAGCGTTCTGGCTTACTTCACATTTCGCAGCAAGCTGTGGCAGCAGAGGCGAAGGTCAGGTTAAGGGTCTTTGAAAATCACCACTGAGACAAGGACTCGAATCAGGGAATTTTTTATCTCCATTCAGACGCTTTAACCACTGAGCCACTAGACCACCTGGGAATTATATCAAGAAAAACGATTAACAAATTAGTGTAATTTTCGTATACGGAACAAAAGTTTTTTTTCTTCAAATCCATCACAGAGTTCCTGAGACCAAATGCAACAAAATGCAACACGCTTGGTACTGGATTCGTTATTCTTGTGGTTTTTAATCTTTCTTTGGAGTAAAGCAATGTGTGTTTTGTTGATCATCGACATCAAATAACGCTCTTCATTGGTTAAATTTCCTGCGCTTGGTGGTTTGCTTTCAAGCATTGGTTACTTTACTGTTTTTTTTTTTTTTTTTTGTTTTTTTTTTTTTTAATTAGCTTTTTGTAGTTTTAGGTTATGTTTGTATAGACTTGACGTAAACACCTGGGCACCTTTGTTTGGTCGTTGCTTTTGCGCTTTTCGACTGTTGTTGCATGATATACTGGAACAGTGTCTTTTGGTGCTCACAGAAAAAGATGTTTCCGTTCATTGAAATACCACCACAGCATTAAACAACTTTCAAATAGAAATAATTTCATTTTTTTAAAAAAATATTATACTCACTTCAGCTTCAGATGATAACAAAGCAGCTATTCAAATTATTTTGTATCGGGAATGTTAGTAACCCCAAATGAACATACAAAGTTGGTATTAAGCGGGCAAAGTGACCACCGCCACCAGTGGCTAGGGCACAATGCAAGTATGGACGCCGTTACAGAAACGTACTTCTACCTTAAAAATGCGACTGAATTGGTAATCTGTAGGCAAAACAACACTCTGGCAATACAATTTTACTTACTAGCGGTACGTCACTTAATTTCTTAGTAATAGTATTTATCAAATATCAGGATCATCAAAAACCACAAACATTGTAATATCGCCAACAGATGACACGCTAACCGGATCGGGCTTTTCAACGTATATAAGGGCACTGAGTGGAAAAAATTATGGTTTTTCCAAAGCAATGGCACCTTCTCTTGGCCCCCAAAACCCCCGTGGCCGCTTTGCCTACCATGGCCACTTTGCCCGTCTCTCCCAGAGCTCTTAAATAAAAGTCAGTAGTTTTTTAAATTTTTAATAACAACATGGAAATACGTATTTTGTTATGTTTAAATTATCGTATATAGCGTTTGTAATTTAAGAAGTCCTGATCAAAACATACTATCCATGTTGACAGCATACGGTCCGTCTCCTGCAGAGGTGGTGATACAGGCCCGCTTCTCAGGTGGCCTTCACGTATAGGCAACCAAGCAAGCACCCGCATGCGATAGGATCGATGGCGGAGTCCGCATTACCCTCCGTTTCGTGAACATTCTTGCCGCATAAACATAAAATATGTTGTTTTTTAAAACAAACCTCTCGGCTGAAAACAGTTTCAACTAAAAATGGAATTGCCATGATTCCTTATTATCTTCTTTTCATTCTTACATTGAAAATCGATGCGCGCTATTTGAAACTTTGGGAAGATGTAGACACGATTAAATGGATTTATGCACTTTCAGTGGTCTCCATTGTTATAGTGAAATTAACAACTATTGCCAAAACATATATTATCTACTAGTCACTTCTGAAATTGAGGATCTAAGTAGGCAACAACATCAGATGACGATCTCAAATTAAGTCACTCATACTGTTTCACTGTTAAGTAACGTTATATTCGCAGGAATGTCGTAAAAACGTAAAACAACTCATCATCGTTCTAAAAATTCCGCTATGCTAGAGTAAAGAGCCAGGCAAATGTTCGGCATAAATACTAAAATTTAAAATTTATGAAAGCTATGTAAATGCTCTTATCCACTACACGATTATTTTCGATCAAGATAGCTGGTGAAACAAATTCACAAACTGAGTTTACCTTGTACATTGTTATACTTAATGGCGATTATTTTGACATTCTAAAAATATTTTAAAATGTTATTTAGGTCTTATGTGTTATTTTCTTCAGTAAAATATGAAGTATTTGAAGCAGTAATCAATATGTTTGTGCTCAAAGCAATTTTTTTTATTTATTTAGGGAAATCATTTTCTTTTGAATTTTTGTATATAAGCTCTATTAAGTGAAATTCAATATTTCTTAGAACTGAATGTGGATATTATGATTTGTCAGACCTGAAACGGAAAATTTAATGACTAAGACAATGAAAGGAGAGTAACTTATAGCTAGATTTCTATCTACTTAATTGCTTGTATACTGATATGTGGTCACGGTTTCAACTGCTTTTATTGCGGAGGTAGGTAATCAGCACTACCGTACTGAGATATATTTTATCATACGACATGATCGTTTATGATACATTATCGTCTTATACACGTAGAAAAGTAGATGACGTGTTGTCGCAGTAACCTCCTCGACCTTCGACTTCACCTGATGAAGACAGCCGAGATATCTGTTGAAATGTCGCGTAGGGTAGACCATATCCGACAGAACACCTGAGAAGAATTTTTAGCGACTGTACGCCGGGAAAGACTCAATTCTCACAAGAAATTATTGAACGAGTTTAAAATTGGAATCTAACAAGAGGAAGCACATTTTTACAGTAGTATGCAAGTAGTTTACTCATTTAAGAAAATATTCCACTAGTCTGTTATGAAGGTTTCACCTAAGTAATGCGCAGACTATCTCACCCTGTGATAATTGGCACATGCGTCAGCCGTACACTACCTTCACTATGTAGCGATGGCGCTAATTTTTGACTATCGATCAGAGAGGAAAGGAATATTTATTAGATTTCAGTCGTCTTTATTGAGCTGTGGGCCTCGGTGAGCGAGCCAGGTTCCCAGTCGGCCGAACAGGAAACATGTTATCAGAGTCAAGTTGTAACAACACACGAGCTTCAAGGTTGAGAGCTGAAAGTTCACTTGCATAGCCTGGGAACTGCGTGGATGGCGAGTTTCCCCTTTCGTAAGCACTGAGTACGTGAGATTTACCGTCCCCACCCTGTGGTACGTGTTGAACCGCTGAACGCCAGTTATGAACTCTAAAAGTAACCACGTGAATGGTCTAGCCAATTATAGGGCGAGATGCCCCCTCCACCGCGAATGGCGCAGACGACGCTCTGTAGGTAGTTGAACGGGGAGTCTACCACCATCTTCGACTCAAGAAACACCTACAAGAATTAAGGTAATGATTTCAGTCTTATTGTGTGAGCTATGTAATGACGTATGTTTTATCAAGTGATAGAATAAATTATAGAGTTTACTGGATAGGTGTGTTTTCCTTCAAGAATACCTTGTCATTAGTTAAGAATTAAAGTATTAGGATTCAATAGTGAGTCGTTTCCTCCAGTAAGTAACTTGTCTAGTTAAGCCGCACTAGCAGACGGACAGTTGCTTAGCTGCAACCTTGTTTCTTGTCTCAAGCAGCGAGTAACAGGTGCTTTACCTGCTTCGATCAGTCTAGCTAACTGTAGAAGTAAATTAAACCGCTAGTCGTCTATCAACATAATGATGCAAATGTTAGTTGAAACCGAACCGGCAGCAGTCTCGTTGATAGAATCCACTGTATGTAGCGGATTTGCAGCTCGATTCGCTACAACTATTGAAGTATTTACTAAGAAAGTTTTGACTCAAGAGTGACAAAAAAATATAGTTTATGACTTTTTACCATCATATATATTCTGCACCGTCATAATTGAAGAATCAGTATTTCGAAATCTGTAGTGGAAGATAATATTATTCGCAGATCAACAGATCTCAACACAGCCTCTACTGTCATTACAAACAAAAAACATTTAATTTCTGTAAGCGGCTGTAGAAACAAGCTTATATTGTTAAAGGAACAGAGCTGTAACGTGTAATTATCATTTAGCTGCATTAAAATACAACTTAAATGGGATACAAGCTACTGAAGATATTTTTAAATGAAATATTAGAGCAGTGCGTTATAGTGAATAGAATTTCAGGTGATCTACAGAATCAGGTTGTGTAGTAGAAATTGAAGTCTACAGATTCTCGTCCAGTAGCATGAAAAAAGCTGTTTAGAGCACCAAGCAGCTGTGTTTACCTTTTTACGATGAGTTTAAACCCACGATGAAAGCTTTCACTGTTTTGAAACTCTTGAGATATAAAAGACGTTCTTCAGAAAGTGCTCTGCTCTCATCTTTACGCCGCTATGGAACCTACATTAAACATCTTCGAGATAATATAGCTGACTGCTATTACAACATTGCTATAATGGGGAGCTTCCGCTTTGCTTTGAATTACCTCAGACCGAATAGTCACGAACCGCTGATCCAAAAGAGTGCGGTCAAAAAAAAAAAAAAAAAAAAAAAAAAATAATAATAAAAAAAAAATTGAACGGAAGATATTAAAATATTTTTTCATGCATGAGTCGGTAATTAAATTAATTAAAAGTAGAAAAAATGAAGCTCTAAAGAGAAAATGTTCCATTAGAATATAATAAGCCACTCAAAAATACAAAGCTACAAATAACTCAGAACGATTATTTATTTAATTCAACATGCTACGTAACTTTTCAATCGCTTATTTGTCACTAAAATCCATCACTAATTGATGTAACTGTAGACAGCTTTTTAAATTTAATTTAATGGTTAATACATACCATAATAAAAATACAATTATAACATTGTATCAGGTCAAACTGGTGTCAACACTACTGGCTTTATTGATCCTGGTCTAACAAAAAACAATACTCTGGTTTGTAAGTTACCTGGTTTCCCTTGATTAATATTGAACATGATCCCTTTTTTCTTCAGCTGTGGACTTATTTTATAAAAACAGAGCAGTACTTTACTAAAGTAATAACCAATTGAACGAAATGAAGTACCTGAAAACGTATTTTAAAAACTAATTCTTTGAGGTAGTCATTTCCCTATTCATGGAACTCAATTTAAAATTCTCCTGTGACATAATGCTCAGAGCAATCATAAAATTCAGAAACAAACAGAAGACTTTGTAAACGTAAGGACTCCATGCCTAACATGCACTAACGTGAAAAATACGATTCTTAAAGCAAAACATTTTAACGTAAGAATCTTTAAAAGTGTTAACTGGACACACCTTAACTTATGATTTCCATTTTTGAATTGTGAAATACCACAATTCTTATTAATAGACGTTTTATTCTTGATGTGTGTTCAAATTCAATAATCCATGGAAATTATATAGCGAGCTGGAGGACTAATTGTTTTCTTCGAATGCAGTTCAGATTACTTCTATAACTTAGGATTTAGAGTTTGTCGATTTACCTTTAGGAAAGATTAAAACCTTTAAATATATATATTTTCTCGCTCTTTGGCATTTATATTTGATTGAGTTGGTGTGGTCTACTTCATAACTACTGTATATTTCAGAAAACGACTGAATACAAGTGGCTTTTGACAATTCATGAGGCCTTCTAACGTTACCTCACAATTCGAGGTAAATCACCAATCAGTCTAGAAGTGACCAGATATCACTCGCTTACTTTAGAAAAATAATTCGCCAACAAATGTTTCAAAACGGTTAGCATCCCTAATTATCTTATGCAGTATACAACGATCACAAATCAAGATAAAAAGTAAAATAAATGCACTGATAATGTTTTTTTTCAAGACGCATTTGTTTACTACTGTAGAATGAATCTATATATCTCTGGACAAATTTATTTTGATTTAAGTGCCATTAAATTCTTCTGGTTGTCAATAATAGCCATTAAGTGACAAATTTACTAACTAACAAGCTGTTATCTGCGACATCGTACTCGTGAACTCAGAATTTTATTGCTAGAATTTGATACAGAAACCTGTGAGTCACGTAAAAGGTGTCCCAAAAAGCAAGGATCCGGGATAATACGACGGGGAAGTCGTCGCCATACCGTTCTATCATTGAACCTGACTCATGATGAGAACCTATATGCAATATGTTTAAACACAGCAACAAAATGGGGGGAGGGGGCTTACTGTTGGAGACTATCTAAAACGGTTCCTGCGGCAGATTTTTTCTTGCATTTTAAAATCGTGTATCTTTCTGGGGACATCTTATGTCAATACCGATTTTTACTCAAATTTTTTTGGTTTTGCTGTCCTTTGGTAAAATATATAGCCTTTGGGAGTAGGAAACTAGTGAGACAGATACATATCAAAACAAAGTAATAGTGTTTTGCAGCGAAATACATATCAGTACTAAATAATGAGTTGTCTCTGTACATAAAATTTATGAACAGATCATATATCAATTGAATACGAGAAAAAACAAAGCCTGAGCGACCGATGCAACACTACAGGGACTTAAAGGCATTATTCTCCTTCCTGATACCGTTCAGTTAGTTTTCAAAATTTCATGAGAAATTTTGTTATTTATCCAGTAAAAAGTATTCTACGTCGTTCCTAATGATACAAAGTAATGCCTTGTCAAACTTCATCTAGATCGGATTAACAGTTTAGTCGTAAAAACAATACACACAGACAGAGACAGTTAATTTCGCATTCATAACATTATAAGTGTGGATAGCGTCAGTCATCTTGAATATCCTCGGTTTATACTAGAAACATGATACATAATGTAATAATCTTTCTGAACAAATGATGAGTGATCAGTAGCCTGTTTTTTGTTTTATTTCGTTAACACATACCCAAAGAAAGAAAGAGAATATGGCTGTACGATATAGAGCACCCTCTGGTCCTACTACACCTTTATCAAAATTTTATGATTTTCTGGTACTTAATGTCCACTGTCAGTAAAGAAGCTATGACTTATTGAAGGGTAGTGAGTGCTGGCACCTATCAGAAAATACCAAAACTGTTTAAAACTAGTTCTGTGTTATGCTGTTTTTATGTAATAGGTGATCTTTAATTTAAAGGAGAAAATGGGTATTAGCATTCAAACAGAAGACTACGGGAATCCGACTAAAAACAGAAATCGGAATTACTGGTAAGGGGGATCGTAGTTTCAACACGGTCGCAAGGTACATTCCCCATGAGCTATGTAACGTAAAATGTGACACCGAGCGTGGTGGGTGAACGGTTAACGTTCTGGCCTCGCATTCGGGAGGACACCGCACACAGGGGTATTTGACACAAAAAGTCGATCAAAATTATTTCTACATAATTTGGATTTTTGTTTCGCTTCTTTTGTGTATTAGAACTTACAACTGTGAAATAGGACTAATAATAAAGAACACGTATTGTGTTCATAGACTTTATAACATATTAAGCGAATATTTACAGAATACCTAAACAATAATCATACATGTACTGTACACTAAAATATCATTCTGACGAACCATCCCATCCTTATGGCCCGTTCTCTTCTTGAGTACTCGGGCCCCATTAAAGTAATATTTTAATAGTTTCTAGATTGAATGATTTAGATGTTTTGGGGGTTTTGTGTCTGATGCAGCTCAAATACGGATCCTAAGTTAATGAAAGCCTATTAATGACATCTGTGTTGCGCTAAACCCAACTAAGTTTTCTGGAGTGTCTCCCTAAATCGTCGAAAATATTTGTTTCTAGATTCTGCTGCTTCTGACAGATTGCCTATCGGCAAAAGTGCATACTCTATTATAAGTGGGCCCTCAATAAACACTTCTTGTATAGGTGACATTGGATGCAACGAGTACAGTTCAGTGTATAGTACATCTTAAATTTTTCGTGGCAGTGGGGAGTATTTTTATATACATATACCATATCTTGTTCCCACTATATATCATTCACATAAGAGTATAAAACCTGTCAATCAATGTTTTGTTAATACCTATTATCTCTGCAGACATCATTTGCTAAAATCGGTCAAATCATCGGAAGATTTTCTAGGCCGACCCACAGTGGTCAGATTGGATTTTATGGGGATTTCGATACATTTTTTGAACCAATCATGGTATTTCTTTAAAAACACACTCTCAGTTCTCTTAGCAGCCTGCCATTTTCTTTTAATTTCAAATTTAAGCCTTGAAAAATTTTGTTTGAACTGTTACGTTTGTTCAACCTTGAATGTCGGTTGATTTAAAATATTTTCCTCGACTAATTACAACTTTTGATCGAAATCATTTCCTTTCTCGTATTTACTCATATCATAAATAACTTTTCGGGTCATGAGCATGATACCAGACGAGCCCATAACAAAGAAAATCTTAGATGAATTAATGTGACGGAAGAAAAGTAGGTTTGTTTCATTGTAAATAATCTAGAATTTTTTCGAATAAATAGACGTTTGGAACTTTTTGGCACCCAATTTCCAATGAAACACCAAGATTGTACACTAAACTAATACCATACAAGAAATCAGACTCGGGAAAGGTCCGGAAATATAACAAAATCACTCTTTAATACTTTTCGTCATAAAAAAAAAACAGTACAAAATGAGTCAGCTTACAAAAATGAACAGAAATAAAGTTGTGCGATATTTTTGGATGTATGTTACTATTATTTCAGTTCTAGGTACCTGGCTGAACAATATCCATGATTAAAATCACCACTACTCACTTATCATAACTCACAAATTAAATTGGTACAACTTATAATTTTCTTGTATTTGCTTGGTAACAGTACGTGGGTCTTGGAATGTGCTCAGAAGATGACTGTTCACAGGGTGGGGAATGAAGCTTATCTAAAAAATATAGCTGATTGTTATTCCATAGACGTTTACCTCGAGTCAGGTATATATGGGTTCTTGGAATATGCTAAAAAATAATTTTGACTTTTGATCGGCTTTTTGTATCAAATACCCCTGTGTGCACCGGTTCGAATCCCCGTCCGGGCATCTAGATTTGGGTTTTCCATGGTTTCCCCAAATCACTCCATGCGAATATGCTTCCTTCAAAAGGCCATGGCCGAATTCCTTACCGTTCCTTGTCCCCACTCCCAACCCGCCTCTAATGACCTCGACGTCGACGAGGCGTAAAGCAATAAATAAATTTTAAAAATAAATGTAGCACCCCTTCCTTCATCACTAAAAATTACCATTCTCATGTGATTTAGTGTCTCATAATAATATCCTGTGTGCACTGAAAAATTTAGTGTTATAAACCAGTTTCAGAAATCACATTTCTAAAGAAATGTACCTGTACTTTAATGTACATCAGTTTCTGCTGAGCTTTGTTTTACCGACATTTCTTTAAATATAATAATTGAATAGAGAAAAACTAAATCACATTCATATGTTTAGAGGTTGCTGGTAGGGAACCTCTTTTATCTTTCACCGTAAATAAAGCTTCGATCCCCTCGTATCTATACTTTAAACGGCAGGCCGTTTTTGTGCCCCGCATTATTTGCTTCTGAAACTCTCCTAGCAAGTAATGTCAAGTAAACACGCAAGTCAGGGGAATGGAAGAGTGTCATGACATGCAAATTTAATATTTAACCTAAACATGAAATGTATTAAATTAAGTCTAGGATATTCATTTTAACCGGAAAGATAGCTTGAAATCAAAGGATTGATATTTAAAAAAAATTCTGATGCATTTACCTCAATTATAACCATTTTCTCAGATATACTCGTCGATATTACTTAATATGGTGTACAAAAAAATTCCGAGATCATAGCGGAATGCAAGGCAACAAAAAAGTCTGACACCATATGTATTATTCAAAAAGCAAAATATTCTTTTAAATCTTTTTGTTTTATATCGTATTATTTTCTCTATTAAAGGAACTGATCACAATTTATCCTGAAATGTGATAAACGTTCATATCTAGAACTAGAACTAGAACGTAAAATGTTTTAGGCAACATGATTACAAAATCGTACATTAAGTCATGGAAATATGCGATGAGATATAATTAATCGCGGTTCGTCTGAAGTAAACATCAACTGAAATATCCAATTTTAGTTCATATTAGTGGTAGCTAAAACAAAACTCGGATTCGACAGTACAGTGAAATAGACAGATTGGAAAATTCATTAACGAAATCAGCGATTCGCAGTAACACTAAATTACAGCTTAAAAATGCCAACTACTTGGTTAGTCCCCAACAAAAAAGGAGCCTGTGTTTGTAGGCGACCTCTTTGCCGTCCAACATTGGTGATTTCTCGTTTAATTTACAAAGTTGGCACCACGCCCCTCCAACACAAAGAAGGCAGCGTGCGTGTCTAGCACATCTGTCTCCGGCTTTTCCACGGGGAAACATTTACAAGAGGGCGGCTGTCAGGTCAATTCTGACGCTCAAGTTATACTGCAGAGTCTGTTATATTATGAACAAGTATAACGCAGTGAAACCTGATGCGAAAAGTTTAAGGTGTAATCTCTGCGCAGTTATACCATGCTGGCCTACAAGACGGAGTGCCGGACAAGGATTTAATTCACATGATTACGTTAATCGACGGTACTAAATTTGCGTTTATTGCTTATTTACGAAAAACAAATTCAATTTATTAATTCACTGCATTTCATCGTTACTGTTTCGAAATCTTGTTATATAAATACTTCTTTTATGTACGTATTGAGAACACATTTTTTTTTTTTTCCTGCCACTTCCCCCAGGTTCGAGATTGCAGAACTTCGTACATCAATTTTTATTTTCAAAGCCAGAGGGCAGTTGACGCGGTCAACATCAAGTTCCGGGCATCTAATAACTCACCGAGAAAATAAACTCCTAGGTAATCGGAAAAAAAAACTTCGGCCTCCTTCAGGATGACAGTCAATCGGTCAACCGACTGAGCAACGAGCTTGCGCCTCTGTTTTTGTATAAATCTTAACACTAACGTTCGTTTATTCAAAGCAGTAAAATGTTCTGTATCACTGAATAAACTTAATGACAATCAATAGATTAAACCACTTTAACCTGACATACACAGACAGTCGAAGATCGGTTCAAATCTCGCTAAGGGCATGTTTGCTGTACTCATTACCGTTGCTTGTTGAAGCGCCCTAAAGCCGGCTCCGTCATTACCGTTGCTTGATTTTGTTTTTTTTTCAAAATAATGCTTCTAATCTTGCACCACATAAAATCACAATTTACAGAAACAGAATAATTTTAATAATAAAAAATCACTCTCAAATGGTCTACCCTGTTTTCAAGGAGATGGAAACCCTCTCCATCGCAGGTAACAGAACAAAAAGCAAGAAAAAGTAGGTTATACGTTTTATTTTAGACGATAAGGAGGAATAATAGACGATATTTGCAATTATGATATGAAGACTGATATTGAAAGTCATCAAGTCCTAAAAGATGAAGCAGAATGTTCTCATTCTAACAGCAAACTACAAGAGGAGATGAAAAGAGATAAAAGTCACAAAAATTAGAACTATTTGACACAGGCAACCACGGGTAACGATCAGAAGTTGAAATAAATGTAATGCTATGGAAGTAGCTTCAGATGGAAACGCAGAAAATAACCAACCGATTTAAATATAGTTTTGTGAAAATCTTTTTTCAGCTCATGTTAAATAGAAAATATCGTAACTTTATGTTGCGTTATTGGTCGAATTTATGTGAATTCGTTAAATTATCTGTGCGTTAACAAATAACAGTGTGAGAAAAGGAAGTTATAAGTTATGCCCACTGAAATATTGTTGCTAACTGATACAGTAATTTTCAATTAGTACATATATTTCATAGAGGCTTAAATGCATGCAACTAACGCAATGTAGAGAAAGTCCGAAGTTAATTATCTGACTGTTATTTTCATAATGGAAATCATAATTAAAGTTGCGAATTAAACGCGATCCTAAAGATTATCTGGACTGAAACTCGATTTATGCAGAAATGACTTAAACCAGTCAGTAACTGTGCGTTAGCAGGATAGAGACTACCTGCGGTGCAGCTCTCATCGCGTCGCGGCGGTGGTGGCCGTGGTTTAGACGCTGCAGGCGTCGCCGGATAATTAGACGCTGACGGGGCGAGCGCGTCGCACAGGCCACGCCCTGCGCACCGCCCTCGGCGCAGGAGGTCATTTGGTCAGCAGGTAACAAATTGCCTGGTAGCTACTTTATGACGATCGTCAAGCAAGGTTAAAGCTCCAACAGTTCCGCCTTCGTTGACAAATTGAGTCACGCGCTGTGTTGATGTATTGCCAATTTTATTACTGCTGCCCGTAAGCTTGATGGTGCACGTTAATGCTACTACCTGGAAGTTTGCCTGGGGGCGCCGAAACGCCGCCGTATAGGTTGGAAAGTTCGACCAGCGCGAGTTCAAATAATCCCTTCGCCTTCTGCGCGATGAAAATTCTGAAAATGGTTTTTAAAAATCTTTCCAAAAGCTCACAGACGTATGCTGGAATGGTATACAATTCCACAAAACAGAGCGGACGTCACGTACTCGTGGTTTCACTGTCCTTCAACAATGTTTCGCCGATGCTCGCTTCAGTAGCACGCGAACAGCCGACAAGACTCGCCATTTCCCAGATGCTCGTTCACAGGCGCAGGACAATAGTAATAAGCCCTTTGTTAAAGTCACTTATGTCAATGGATTTACCGATTTGCCTCACGTATCGATGCTAGAGTGACTCCCCTATGCGTCTCTGCCGAGCTTATACACTTTCCTTTCCGCATCACGTACCCGCAATGTCACGAGACGGCTTTCGGTCTTGCGGTGGGTAGTCAGTCTAGGTGCCAATTCAATGACCGGGAAGTTACTTAAATCACTTTCCCACGATTTATCTTCTAATGATGTCTAATTATCGCTAAAAGCTAATACATAATTATTTTGTTACCCTTATGTGTCACTGAAAAAACCTCAAGTGTCATTAAAAAAAAAACCTTTTTTGCTTTTTGCAAATGATCAGAAAAACAAATATGATAGTAGCAAGGGAGGACGAGTTGCTTATGGAAATAATACGTCATATATCTAACGCTGAAAGTAAAGATGACAAATACGCGTCAGAAAGAAATTGTCAGAGAACAATTCATAACGTTAGAATTTAAAATATGAAAGAAGAAGAAGCACTGTTACAATTGATAACGTTATCAATAATGAAATGAAATAAAAAGAAGCATTGTTACAAATTATAAGTTTATTATATACTAAGGACAGGCGTTAATTTTTCATTATTATTTTTTAACCACAGAATTTTGTTATTTTTGTTTTGTTAATAGCTGTTGCAAATCATATTATGAAACAAAATAATTATAAATAAATGTCTAGTGAAGTATCTAACACCGTAGTGAATCTAGGAGTAATATTAACAAATATTAAGAACTATTGTTTAGTACTAAGGACTATTGTTGCAATGATCGCTGTTTCTAGATCCTCAAAAGGCATGGGTAGTTTGAATGAAATGTTTTGATAATTTTAGATTTTACAGCCTGTTGTGGACGTTGATCACAAGGACGGAATTCGAAGAAAATTGTAATTGTATACAAGCGAAGTAACACCTTCCGCAGATTAAATACTATTTTCAAAAATTGATCGTAGAGGCAGTGACGATAGACGACAGGAGCAAAAAGAGAACAAAAACTGTAAATAATCTGGAACATTGGAAATAAAATTAATAATACATTCAACTACCTAACATTAACCGTTTCTGAATGTACGATCAAGAGAATACTCGTTAACGTATTTACGCTATCGACCTGTTTTTCTCGTATTCTGGTGTGAAAATCCGTATTGCTGTATTAATAGTATTACTGTATGCGAGGAACCATCCGAAGTAACGTAATTAATTCAAACGAATCGTATATGGAAGAATAATACTTCACATTTGAATTCAATCATCACAAATATTACAATGTTTCCATATCATCAGAATATTGTGTCTTCAATTTATTATTTTTAGGCGCTATTCGAGGATCAAATATAATTTATTCTGTAGATAAATATTAATCACCTTGTTGTATGTATGACTTAATATTTATTTAATGTCACTGAGCTGTAAAATTCTGTTTTATGTTAATCTTACTTTATTTGCTCATTAATAAGCATGAGAAACAACGTGTTGTGAAAATATCTGCATAGGTATTAACTACAGTCATGAAGACATACAGTTCCGTTTGTACACAAAACTTCAAGCGCTTTGCCATCGTAATTGAACTACGGCATATACAACTTGTACATTTGCACGTAGCCGACTAAAGCGTTATTCGGACTGAACCTATTATCAGAATAACATTTAATATCTTTTCAACTTTTCAAATAAACGACAACGCAAGTTTTCCACATAAAGAATACTTTCATTAGTATTGAATTTTTTGTCGTTGGTCAAAGGTCGCTGTTTTACATCCTGACGTTTTATTTTTGACAGAACAGATGTTTCTTTGTGGAAGATAAATACAGGCCGTTCTGTTTGATTACAAAGACTCAGCTGAATAAATGAAATAAGTTTTGATGTTCTATTTTTGACATGAATTTCTTTGACAAACTAACCGAAATAGAGGACTAAATTATTGTGAATTTTGTTACTGAACTATATAAGGCATTAACATTAATTATTCAGTTTAGTAAAAAATCGAATAGATTAGTCGCTAACTACAACATGACTGCGATTCAAAAACTAGGCTCGACGTTACTGATATAAGTTAATTGAGTTTTGAAACTAGCGGAGTCCGAACTAGCGATCGGCCGAACAAGGTCGGCCGGGCCGCTAAAATGAACGTAACCAGCTTCAAGTCAAGAACCAAAATACTGCGGAAAATGTATGATACATCTGAATGATTGGTTACGCCTAGCAATCCAATCGAAATATTTGGAAAAAAATATGCTCGAAGGATGGCACGGGGATCAATTTCCGCAGTCACTTACATATCAGTATTATTCGTGTGCACTACTTCCACTTACAACACTACTACTACTGCTACTACTTCTAGTGCTATGACTACTGCTACTAGTTTTGAAGGATGTTATGCTCCAGTGGCAATTTCCCCACAAATCTACAAATGCCTTTATACGTTCTTACTTTAAATTATTTCTCTGACTGGACACACCTATCAGTAACCAACTTCAGTTCCTGTGTACCCCGCCAAAAAATTAAAATTTTCCTATTCCTTCGTGTCATCAAATGTCTCCCACTCTGCGCCAATTTCCACATAAAAATCTAGCTATCCTTCTTTGCACTCCTCTAAACCAAGTACGTGATTATTATTATATGGCCTCTTGCATGACTTTGAAACCTTTCCTGTCCCCAATGGGCTCTGCAAACTGAACTAACATATTTTATGTTTTTTCTAGTGCTTCCTCCAATTTTTACTTTCCTACATATGTAATTCAGAAGCAGTTTGTCATTTATCATAATTCCATGTTGACTGAGCCAACCAGATATTACGTCTAGAAGCCTCTTTAGCTGCTTACAATCCCCCCTCGATACAATCCATTTATACAACATTTAAAAACATTTCCTCTCTGTAATCAAACAGAAGAATTGCTTATTACGATTTCCGCCTCCGTTGATCCCGAGATACTCACCCTAATTTCACTGTTACATATCTGTAAAAAAAATTATTGATACTGCAGCTAATATCACGACAAACAGCAATAGTTTTAACATTATTCGCCACAATTCTATGCCTCAGACAATGAAATTTTTTGTAGATATCGAGTGCTGAACTATAATATTACTCTTCCTAGTAGAATGGTACTGCATCTTAAATTTCCTATACACATCACCTTTCCTAAAAATTACACCGTTGATTAACAAAGCAATGACGTTCCTCATATAGCAGGATATTAAATTTTCCATCAACTCGTTCCCGAAGGTCAAATTATTCACTTCTTTAGTTCTCAATCCTAAGTGTGTACTGTGAACAGTCTTCCAGGACTCTGGTATACAGCAACTTTTTAGTCTGCACAGAAATAACATTTTAAAATATGGTATAATGTTTTCTTCTATTACCTTTAACACAGTCGTTAATATTACCTATTCCGGTCGCTTTTGGTCTTTTTTTTTATCCTATCCAGATCCCTTGTAATGTCCTGTCTCTGTGTGACGGTTCCCAGCGATTTCAGCAAACAACTTGCTTAACAGTTCTGTCTTTTTCATATCCTTGGTAACTTCATCTCCATCTATAATACCTGGTTGCCCTCAACCAGTATGGTAAATTGAAATTTCTAGCTATGTTATACGTTCAACCAAAACATTGCTCCTGAAAACATCATTTGCTGCGATTTATTCTTTATTCCATTATTTCAAGTGTTCGCTATTGATCTGCTGCTTTCTTAGCCTACTAAGCAGTCTTCTTAATAAACATCTTGAGCCTCGTTTCATTTCTTTTACATCGTTTAAGTTCAATTTATTATTTTTATACCGTTTAATTAAGACCCCAACGGTACACAGTATATTACGGTGATTCAACTATCTTCTCTGAACTCCGAATATGTCATCAGTTTCTCCCCATCAGCTTGATCTCGCCCATTGATCTTAAGGACGCACAACAATAATTTTGAAATAACTCGGCGTATAATACTTGAGGTTATTCCAGTCGCTAATATATTTGATTGAGGTTGACCATATGACTGGCAGCACTTACCGAGCCGGAGACAGTGAGCAAGTGCCGTCAACATGAGCAGCACGCTGGCGGCGACCGCGAGCGCCATCTACGGCCGCGTCACGTCATCTGCAACGGAAGGACCACACTGTATTTCAACTCGCTTGCTACGATCTGAGACATGCATAAGGTTCATATTGTTACTAGATGGCCCGTTTGAAAATTTCGCGAATAGAATACGATGAATCATGAGGTTGATTGTTTTTAATAGGATCAAAGAAGAACAGTCTTATTTGTAGCAACTGTTTATTTGTTCAGTTTTATAGGTACATTACAAATATTTACAACAAGTTACGAAACAATTAGGAAAAACTTTTAAACGTGTGAAACATATATGTGACAAACTGTTTCTGACCATAACGGAATACAACCAACCTCAACAAAACACACAGCATATCAATCTCTGTGATACATGTTGCTGCGATCACAGCACTTGAGAAAATTTCGGCAGTAAAATGTGCACATACGAACTGCATAGGAAAACAGAAATGTTTTCGTAACAGAAAAAAATATCCAAAAAGTTACTTAAAAAAAAAACTTTATTGATATCTCTTCGATATGTGGTATTGTTATCTATCGATAACGTGCTCAACTCTTGTCGAAGTCAGAGAAGCAGTTTATTAATATCACTTTGATATGTGATACTGCTATCTGCTATTACTATTACTCTGCGATTCACTAAAAGTGTGTGGCAGAGGGTGCATTACACCTATCCGAAAGGGTAATAGTTTGGAAGGGATATACGGGATATGGTAGGAGGCGCCAATGGGCTATTGTGAGGAACCATCCCAGCATTCGCGTGGAATGATCTGTGAAAACCTTGGAAAACCCATATCAGGATGGCCGGAGAGCTTTATCGAAGTTTACTCGCCCGGTAAATCCTTTCTATACCATTCCCTACTCGCTCGCGGAAAAAATGAATACAGAAAAGAAACGGTTCGGGCCCTGATTTCTCTTATCTTATTTTCACGGTCATTCCGAGATACGAATGTTGCTAGTAGCAATATTTCTTTGCTGTCATTCTGAAATATGTCAGTCGTGAATTTTTCAATTAGCTTCCGCCGAGAGCAACGCCTTCGGTGTTCCAGGTCTTCCCAACCTAACTCCTTCAGCATCGCACTTACGCTTTCTCTCCAACTATATATACCTGTCACGAATCGAGCGGCCCTTCTCTGGACCCTCTCTAATGTCTCCATTCACCCCTTTTGATGGGGACCCCATACAGAACAACAATATTCCAAGTGAGGGCGCACTAGAGACTTATATGCAATCGATTTAACTTCAGGAGTGCATTGTTTTAAATTACGACCTAGAAATTGGAGCATACGATTTGCTTTCCCAATTACATTCTCGATATGTTCATTCCACGACAAATTATTACGAATTGTTACCGCTAGGTATTTAACGGAATCCACAGTTCTTAGGACAGTACCATTAATTGTATATTCAGAGCTAAATGGTGTCACCTTTTTACTTATACGCATGACTTGGCACTTTTTAGCCTTTAACTCCAACTGCCAGTCTTTACACCACGCAATTATTTTCATAATGTCGTCTTGTAACAAAGCACAGTCTTCCTGTGTTTTGATTTCATGATAAATAATAGCATCATCGGCAAATAATCTTTTCATCCCCCTTAGCTCATACGCGAGACCTTCATAATTATTACTTTCGTCCTTTGAAGATTAAATTCCAAAATATTTTTTCCTAATGTATGACTTTTATCTCAGTGGAGACGTTAATCTTCATAATGATACCTCATTTCTCGATTTGGCTTAGGTATCCAGTGCTCAAGTAACGAGAGGCAGTATAGGCATGAGCCAGCCGTCATGTCACGCAATATGTTTTCTGTTCTGTGCCTCATCGGTATAAATATTGAGCAGTCAGCGAAAGGAGACACTGTGACGACTCTCCATTGTGTGGGTAACTCCCGGGCGCGGTGAGTCTGCAAGTTTAATGAACTAACACATGCACCTACTGTTTCAATGAAACTCAAGTTGCCATGTCGGCTGCTAAGGCCCATCGTTTCGTTGTTTAGATAGAAGTCTGGCTAATCTGAAGAAAGAAAAGTCCTTCAATGTTTGGTATAACAATAATTTACCTTTTACACTAAACAATAATCATTTACGAATGTCGTAATTTACTGTTTTGGTAGCTGAGGGGAAATACGACAGTCTATTATCTATCTAACTACGATATCAGAAATATCGGATATAGTTAACGGATAAACTCTCTTTTTATGTCGACAAGATACCGCACAAATTAGATACTTCCTCATTAGCCTCTATCTCCGTTGTCATTTACCACAACATAGGAAAACAACACATTATCTATTTCAATAAAATGCGTTGAACATGAAGGCTGTGCGTGACGTCGATAACTAGGAAGTCTTCCGTTAGTCAGATGATACCAGAACACGCGCCAGCACCACGGCGCTTCTCGGTTAAGCAGGAAATTTCAAATAAATAACTGCTTTGATTTTATTTGCACTTATATTGTTAAAAGAAAATGTAACTGCAATGCCAGATATAAGGCAATTGTATGTAATTGAACTAAATGCACAATAATATGAAGATCAGAGATAAAAAAAATATAACTCCACGCAGGAATTAAAAAATAAATTATATTGCGACTTTCGTGTAAATTTAGAAGTTGCTCTTTATTTATTTACGAAGTCTAGAAGCAAAAATTCAGGTAAGAAGAAGAGCATGTTTATTCTGTATTCTCTGAAGGAGTTAATGGAATCAGATCACAAAAGAACCTAAATTTTTTTAACAAAAGGTAAAAAACAGGGAAGTTTTGTAAGAAGTCAGAGAAAATTTACATGAAACGTAGGTAATGAAGAATATATCAATCAAATAAATGACTTATTCGTTTTTTGAAGTTGTACTTAGAAAATTTTTCATAAGAATAAAAATTTCCTTCATTTTTAATCAAAAGCCGTTTTTTTTAAAAAACATCCCAGCCAAATACTCTGAGATGCTGATCTGAGAATGTTTACTCACACTGCGAAAAATATCAAAAAAATATAATGATTAATCTGTATTGGTTTTCCCGTAGAAACTATTCCAGAACAAAAACCTAGTCACCATGGGTGGTACTCCTTAGTTTTGGCGGTCGTTCTAGTAGTAAACATGTAATAACCGTATTTTCCAGGAATGCCGCGTAATTTATTTTCATTTCTAAGCTTTCAGCTGAGATACTGGTGCCTTCATCACATATAGCACATTTGGTTACTTAGCAACAAGTGCCAAGCGTCTTCGTTGAAGCTGATGATCTCCTTTGAAATTTCTGCTGCCGCCTTCACTCGTCAAGGCTACCACTTGTCTTCTCTCAACAGTAGTCTCATAACTCAGACTTTATCTCATTACCAATGTGTCTGTGATGAAAGTTGCAGATTGTCAGCTGAAAGTTTAGAAATGAAAATTTAAAAAAAACTCAGCGTTCCCGGAAAATACAGATATTATTAACAAATAATGGTGGCGGAAGCCTAAGAAATCATATTATACACTGTATAATTAAGTTTCATAAACAGTTTTCCTGGTCAAACAGCGCGGCCGCACGTCGGCAGTACAGTACCTCGCGCCGCGGTGAGAGTGACCGCCACTTGGTCGATACGACACGGAATCGCCGTTACCACGCCGGCTGCTCGTTGTACACGAGCCACTTCGCAAGCGCTGTTCCCACGTTTATTGATTTTAGGACTGCTGCTTCCTGTTTTGTACCTTAAACTACGGCTGTGGCGCTATAAATTGTTTGTCGGATGGAATGCTGGTATTGTGTTACGTCTTAGTGCAAGTATTGAAGCACAAAAGCTCGTACGATGTAGCTGGACAACGTTAGATGCAGTCAACTGTAGGATATGAAATGCAGGATAGCGGTCAATTAATTTGAACATATCAGTTAATCTTCATAACACCACAAATTACTAAAGTTTCACCGAATAATTTTTTATTTGAACTCATTGGCGATTAGATCATTAAGGCCGGAAGACAGTTGGGGGCCACGTACGTAAAGGACATCGGCCATGAAAGAATCATTTCGGCATTCAGCTAGAGTGATATCAGGAAATCAACAGAAAGACGAAATTAGCATGGTAGTGCAGGCGATTCCAACACAGTTCAACTGAATGCCAGCTTCTAACGATACCACTCACCCTCCTGGTTCGGTGTATTAATTTTAGCTGTACTATGATTTCTTCTTTCCGGCTTTAATATGAAGAAGTTATTATCTTCAGTGACTGAGTTCTGTTTGACTTTGTAATTTTAAAGATACAAACATTTGCCAATATTCATCAATGTTAGATGTATCCGAATGTTACAATTCCTAGGAAAGTCCTGAAATAACTACGAATGGAAATACGATTCGTAAAGAGAAACGTGTGCAACTGCTTCTTAACCTTATGAGTAATCTCCTTATAAAATATGGTGGCTTTTTATCAAAAAATGCGAAGTTATTTTATCGTAAGACCATGAAATAACCTTACCTTGGAATATAGTGTACTTTTCAGCTGTATATAATGGCTCAATGGAGTAAAAGTCTACTTCGGGTGAAGTAAAAACACTTTTTTAAGAAAATATGCTAATCATTTCATTGACTGTAAGAAGGATGGGTATACAGTTTTATGGAAACGAGGTATGAACCTAAAGTGCTGTCTTGTTGGTATTGCCATTGCTCAAGGTTTCGTACCTTAATAATTTTTTTGTAAAATCATTTGTTTGTCGGCTAAAAATGGGAGAACAAAGATAATAGTAACAGGAAAAGAGAGAAAAAGATACGATAGGTAAATATAAGCTGGCAGAGTGGTTAGGTATAACCATATTGTTTTACTTTGGGTGTAGGTCTTCTTTTAGTCAGAACAGTTTTTTTTTTTTTTTTTTTTTTTTTTTTTTTTTTTTTTTTTTTTTTTTTTTTTTGCTAATGCCTTTACACCTTGTTAACATCGAAGTTAATCGAGGCGAGGTAAGATTGGGGACAAGGAACGGGAAAGAATTCAGTCACGACATTTTGAAGGAACCATCCCTTAATTCACCTGGACTTAATTCGTGAAACCATGGAAAACCGAAATCCGGGAGGTCGGGAGAGGGTTTAAACCCCCATCTTCCCGAACTTCAGGCCTTGGTGTTTACGGTAACCGAGGCCCGAGCGTTGCGACTCACCCAGCGGACTAGGTTATGTTTACTAATCAAACCGCTAGGAAAGTCGGGCATGCAAACCTGTCATTGCGTTTTCCTAGCAAATCTTAAAAAAACTGAGGTACAAGGTAACGGCAAAATACGAAATCATTATTGTGCAGGTGTACCCCAATTTTCAAACTACAAAATATAAAACTTACCTAAACTTAGCGCTTACTGTACACGAATATCTGCGTGTTACTGAAGTTAAAATGTGCAGGTATACAATGTTAAAGATAGTTCTGCCAACGATTACGGGTATATTGATTTCATTCGTCGTTCTTGAGATAAAGAAAACTAAGGTGAAAAATCTTCTCTACGTTCTAACTTAACCATTAGGAAGCATCTACAAAACGACTTCCCGTAACGTGAGGAGAAGAGGAATGTCACTGAAATCCTCTTAAAGTACTTGAAGCAACTGTAGGAATAAAACTGTTTTTTTCCATATCTAACAAAGCTACAACACAGTAAGAAATTTGGAAAAAACGAAAACTGGACAAACCTCATAACGGTGCCACATTGCATCTTGGCAGACGAATAGAAGTTTTAAGGAAAAAATACCATCAAAACTTAAGCTTTTGTCTAAGTTGTATTTTAAGGACTTCGAATTTTTATAATTCAAATTTTCATGTGCTTACATTTTTTCCACCTTAAAATAAAATAAGGTCAAACTGTGCAACATCTTCGGCATCTGTGATAGCAAAATGTTTTAGAATATACTTATATTCTGCTCAGACTGTCATTATATATATATATATATATTCTTCAATTATTCTCTCTCTACCTTTATAGGTTTAATATTGATTTATGTATCCGCAATGAATTTATTCGCCCCGCCATTATATGCTAGATCTAGAAAATTGCATGAATAGTTAACGTGCATATTTTAATCAACAAATTATAGAGTTGATTATAATTAAATATGGCATAGATTTATGTAAGTTTTGCATGTGTTCTTTTAAAATAAGATAACGAAACAATTTATCATGAAAATAGCTGTATACGCTGATTGCCTTGATATTAATTATGCTGCAGCCTATTTCTGATCAAAACTGTATGCTGACTACCATTTCCGTTAAGAGCAGTGATAATTTAAAAATTAAGCTACTTGTTTGGCACATGTAAGGGCATACAAAACTGCTGTTGTCAGGTTTTCAGTTTTTTTTCATTTTCTGTAGTATAGGCTGCCAATGATTTTGACAAACCGAGACAACAGCATTCAGTTCTCACCCCTAAAATTGTATGATGTCTCCCAAAAATCATAGTGTTTGTATTGAAAAGAATATTGTATTTGTATTGAGGTTCACTATAGGTAATAATTGTGTGAGCATTGATGTTTGTCGCTAGCTGTTTTGTCGTATCATTAAATTTAGATACGTCTTTAGTATATTTTACCTATCTAATTGTACTGAATAGATAAGTTGTAGATATAATTATTATTCATTCAAATTCTAAATATTTATTGTTAGCAAAAGTTGGCAACACTGCACTCTGAGACAGGTCAAATATTTGTTTATAGTTCGTGCGGGAGTAAATTACGCCTGTTATTGGTGCTGTTTTGTTGTGCTGCAAACGTATTAAGTTTCTCATATTAAAAATATGATTTTAAAATCTACAATGTTTTCTACTAATGCTAAGAAGAAATAGAGACTATATTCAGACCAGTATTTGAAATATGGTTTTCAGCAATCGTTTGTTCATGAAACCATGACTATGTGCTTGTTATGTGAAACGATGCTACGAAGCCAACGAAAATGACAGATCCCTGGGAATGAATCCATTTTGATAAAAAAACAAAGGTTTCAAAAACCCAAAAGAGAAATTGAGAGATCGGCCAAATTTGAATACATATTTGATGCCATCTGCTAGAGCTGATGGTGGAGGAGGACTGAAGAGATCCTACAGCATCTCTCTTAATATAGCAAAGAAAGGCAAACCATACTATATGTGTGAAGTGACTATAATACCACCCATAAAAGTTGTAACTGAAAATGTTATGAAGAAAGACTCTCAACTAATTTTAAAATACATACTATTAAGTGCAAATACTGTGCAGCGACGTATTGAGGAAATGGACGATGATGTAGAAAGAACTTTCACCTCTGAGCTCTGACGAGCGTGGTGGGCGATGTGGACTCACATTCGGGAGGGCGTGGTCTTGAATCCCCAACCGGGCATCCTGCATTTGGTTTTCAATGGTTTCCCTAAATCACTCCAGGAGAATCCTGGGATGCTTATTTCCAAAGGCAGTTCCTTCCCGTTCCATGTCCTCAGTCCTTTCCCACCTCTAATGAAGTCGACTAGGAGTAAAGTCATATTTTTTTTTAAAAAATCTGAGCTCTAGCAATGTAAGTTTGTTATTCAACTTAACGAATCAACATTCGGAAGTTCAAATCTTCTCATGGCTTATGTTATGTTTCATAGCACATCCCTGAATGGCACTGTTGAAGAATTTATGTTCAATAATTATACTCAAACTGATTCAAAAGATGAGTGTTTTTATGTTTGCGAAATTAGTTGAACAATCACTACGTTTCTTTCGGGAAAATTACTACAGTAGCTACTAAAGGTGCACCTGCTATAGTAGGCCGTTACAGAGGATTTTTCGTATTTCTGAAGGAAAAGTTCCTAAAGTACCTAATGTTCACTGTGTCCTACGCAGGAAAACTGAGTGGTGAACTTCGTTATACTCTAGAAGTTGCGAAATTATGTAAAGAAATTAATGAAACTTTCAACCAATTAATTTTTCGCCCTGAGATACGGTGGTTGTCAAGAGGTGATAGTTTTCAGAGGCTTGTTGACTTGTATGACTCACCTGAAGAGTTTCTTAGGAATGTGGACCCATCACTACGTGACGAGTTGAAACAATACAAAAACCATCTATTCTATTTCACAGACCTTTATTCGAAATTTTAGTGAAGGACAGAAGCGTTTGAAAAATGGACCTATTTAAATCTTCACTGGCACGTAAAGATTTTAAATGTTTTTCAAACTTGCGAGTACTTAATAATAAGATTTCAGAGTATGATTTTATTTAAAGCACGTTTCGAGGAGTTGGAGAATATACATGCATGTTCCCGAATTGTTTTCTGTTCCATTTGTTGTAATAATAGATAATGAAGGTAGTGAACCAGACTTAGAAGATGAACTGATTGAAACATGTGTAGATCTCGAAGCTAAAGTGTTGTTTAGAAATAAAAACGTTAGTATCTTTAGAGAAATAACAATATTGCTTTTAAATGCACCAAGCTCAGAGCACAAGCCGAAGCTTTCTTACTTGCGTTCCCAATCTCATACATGGTTGAAACTGGTTTTAGCCACGCGAACGCAATTTTGACAAAGCAGAGCAACAGATCGAACCTGGAAAATCGTGGTGATTTGCAACTAGAACTTACCAATTTTCAACCGAATTTGAATAATCTTGCTGTTGCTCTTCAGACACATCCACCCCACTAATGTAACTATTTTCACAAAAAAGTATGTTCACCTATTTTTAAGGTATTCAATAGCAGTCGCAAAATGACCGTAAGAGGCTGTTTCAGCCAATATAATTAATAAATTTTCAAAGATAAGTAAGTGTTTTCATCTATCCATAATTTTGATATTAATTTTTAAGATCATGATAACATTTGAAAATATTTCCTTTTTCTGAGTTATTGGGTGGATTGCCATCTGAACGCGTGTAGTAGCCACATTGGCGGGTTTCATTATTATTATTTATTATTATAATGTATTTCAAAGTTGACGCAAAATAGAAACTTACAAATCGTATTTGATGTAAGAATTTTTAGAATTTATTGTTTTAACACGGCATAAAGTCTTTATCGGAGACAAATTTCTAACTTTTAGGTAATAGCATTTCTGAGATAAATCTGGTAATAAAAATGGTCGAAGACTGACAACTCTGACGGTCGGCCATCTAGCGAGCGTAAACCTTATAAGATGGGGAGGAACATAATTAAACAAATAATGAGACAGCCATAGTCAGTTTAGAAACGTCAGAAATGCTTATACCTTTGAGACTTGATATTCGATGACAAAATTCTTCTTTACTGTCCGCGAAACGTATGGAAGCAGTTTCGAAACTTAAAAGCAATTTGACGGAATCCTCGATTATCGACTTCACACTTATAGCCAGTGGTAACTCTTTTGACACCTTTTAAGTTAGCTGCTGTTCCTATGTTCGTCGAGGGCAAGGAACAGGTCTTGACAACAGTTACCTCATTCATCAGATTATGTTTTGTATGGTTTCCGGCAAGGGTTATTTTAAATGATTTAAAGAAACGATATCTAGCCTTTTTGGTCACACAATCACGGTAAGTATTTCTATTTTCTCTACGTGTTTCTCATGTTAATAAGGAGGGTCTATAAACTATGTGGCTCTATTTTGGCCTCCCTTGAACCTCCCCTTCCCCACCCCTCACGAAGCCTGACGTGGCTTTTGCGTCAACCCTGCCCCCCTTCTCCCGCGGTGCGACATTTAGCATTCTTCCAGATTAATTTCAGAAGATGTTTTGAACTGTTTTATCTTAACAAACTATCGTTAAAATAATTGCGTATATGGTGAATACAACCGATATTTGTGTTGTGTACTTTTCTATAATTATAAATACGAGCTCTGAATAAAATGGTGATACTAGCCACTTCTGGAAATGGTCAAATATTGGGAAAAATCTCTACTTCAGGTAGATTCAGCTATCATTTTCTTCTTGAGGTGTTACTAAAAACCTCCTTATCTCATTCATCACTTTTCATTAATTGATAAAACTGAATAAATATGCCTGCCCCATAAAAAACTAAGAAGAGATGCATTTGTCGTTTTTTTTTTTTTTTTTTTTTTTTTTTTTTTTTTTTTTTTTTTTTTTGCCGCTGTTCTGTCATTATTCTTTCTACATTACAAGGGAATGATTCCTTTATTTGATTTAAAGTCATTCGATAGTGAAAACTCCCTGAAACAACATTTTCAATGCGCTTTGTATAGTTTATTGCACAGCGCCACTTCATATCACACTTTGAACTTGAAATAACACTTCAGCGAGCGCTATAATATTAAAGGTGCAATGAAATTCACTTGACAGAACAAAATTAAATTTATTTTATCAACGAGCGGAGAGGTCTGACGTGGGCGATCCTAATCAAAACTCTTTATTCTAAACCATCGCTGCCTTGACATCTGCAAAGAAGTTTGAATATTATACACTAGAAGGAGCAATGGCGCTAGTGTTCCTTCGCAAATTGAACGACGCGCTCGCCGCCTTATTGAGGGCAACCAGACATCTGTAAGTGAATTTGAGCCTAGGTACGGCTTGTCTATGTTTTACGAATCGCATTGCACCGTCGCGTGTCGTTTAGTTTAAATGCGCCGGTCGAGTGCAATCCATCAATACAACTTCAAGTCACATGCACGCACAGCACTGTCAGTATATATCATATCTAAATTACATACGGAAATAATTAAACGATAGAATTATTTATTCACAAGCTGTTGTGAATTCTGTACCTAATTTTAAATGTGATAAATAATGTAAATGAAAAGCTACGTGGCTTGGTTCGGAACCCCGTTCCCCCAACGTAGCTCTCTATTCGACCACTCCCCACTCCTCCCTAGACCGATCCACATAGTTTGCGGACGGCTCCCATACTTGTGTTATTAATGTCCATATCGAGGACAACACGGGAGAAACACTTGACTAAAACCAAGCCGGATTCAAACCGGAAACCTTGAGTATGGAGGCTAGTGCTCTAATCACTACACTACCGTGGCGAGTAAGTTGGAGTGCTAAGCAAACATAACACTTCGCGAAGAATGGTCTCAGTGCGATTATTTCTGTTAACGAAATCTCATCGTTTTCATCACATGATTAACGTCTCGTACGACTAGATACAACAATATATTGTTTTCTTTTACTCTCAGACATACATCGGAAGATTCGCATTGATAATAAAACGTCTCCTTAGTCCCCCTTTCCCATATCTCCAGACATTACGGCTTTGCTTAACGTCTGACCGTCGTGCTGATGGAGACTCTAAAAGTCAGTGGTAGGTTCGATTTACGATTGACGTCGCAATGAGGACAGTGGCGCAGTTTTCTGTGGCGCCCCACTCAGTCGTTCGCAGTAATTTGCGGGTCTGTCGGCCGTAAAACAGAGCGGCTGGTCCGGTCCGGCGGTCCGCTGGTACACGAGTGATTAATCGGAGCCGACGGGTCGATCTGCCCCACTGCAGGAGCGGGCCGCTGCCGCAGGCGACACGGACTGCATAGAGAAACAAACCACTGTGCAACATACAGTAGATACATACTGTTCTCAGTGTGGTTTGCTATTAATAGCATTCTTTTTCTTTTGATATAGCTTTATGAAACAGGATTGATGCAATCATTTACGTGCGTCATTTTTCGCATTCTGGCAGGACCTCCTTTCAGTTTGCCTCTTCCAACTCAATTCTGACTACATTTTACTCATTTCTTTCATTTCCACTCCTGGAGACTTTTGAAATGCTTTACCAACTTCTGAAAGTTACATGGTCTTGTATTATGGTTTCAATTACCATCACAAAAGTAGAGCTGCTAGATTTGTTTGTGGTTATTACCCTGTCAATAACTGATGTGATAAAGGAGCTGGAATGGCAGTCATTGGAACACAGGAGAAGGGTAAAGAGAGTGCTGGGAGTGTACAAGACGTATGTTGGTGATGAAGTATGGAGGGAAATTTGCTTCAAAAATTATGAGTAGTGGATGGAAAGGAAAAGATAACCATGGCCACAAGCTGGCACTACATTTCATGCATAAGGGAGCGTGAAAGTGTTTCTTCCATTGGTAAGCGTGTCAGGAATTGGATTAAATTAACAAGGGAAGTGATGAATAATTTACCAAAACGCTGAAGGATTTTAAATTAAATATCTTAAATAGCAAAATTAGATAAGTGGAGAAATTTAACACTTAAAGTATATAAGATAATAATAAAAAAATAATAAGAAAAGGGTAATTAGATTACTAGGAAAACTGCCACCGGAGTATGCGATCCATCGCAGTTCAATTCATTACCTCACAACGTGTTTCCTTATCCTCTGACTCCACTGATATTCAATCTCGTATGAACATTCGTTTTGTTTGCCTCTTAATTTTCATCTTTCTATTTTAGTTACGACTTCAGCTCTCCTGTTTCATCGTTTTTTTGGTAAGTTTTACACTTGATATTTTGTAGCCAAATTACTATCACATAATTTTTCCTTTATACATTATCCATTTAAATACATTTAATCTATTTTTCGTCATGGTTTATTAAGCTGTTGATAACCTACGCCTCATACTGAAAATTTTTGAGTATATTGGTATGTTCCGAACGTCTCATAAGTTCGAGCGTTTATGAAATCTCGTAGCCTAATTTCCATTGCGCGTGTCATTCTGATTGGTAGCTTCCTTTGCGTATGTCATTCCAGTTGATGGAGGCCTCGGGAGTTATTAGAAACAGGCATTCATACAGATGTCTGTATCGCATTAAGAAGTACAGTGCTGGTCAGTAGGCAAGACGTTATCATGAATGTTGGTCAGCTAGACGGCAACAAGTAGTTCAAGAACCAGTCTTCAAAATCTTAATATTGACATATTTCTACACTCGTTAAGGGTTGTGTTATTTAATTTATTAGTATCCCTGTATATCACTCATTCAGGTGTACTCTTGCAGGCGTAACGGTTATATGGAATTACTAAGAAAAATTGAAAGTAGGTTGGTGGAATGTGATTTATAAAAATCATCATTACTAAATACAGTTTGCTAACTATTTCTTACGTATTTTTGTTACTCAGCATTCTTCTTTTTTTTCCATCCCATCCTATCTTACGCTAACCTTTTCATCTCAACATACCTCTTACGGTGACTGATTAAAAGCGTACAAGAGTCCCCTTCCTGGAAGGACGGTCTATAATCCTCTACCTTCCTGGAAAGAAGGTGTCGCCGGAAGAAACGCACAGTCAAGCCCTGATGGACTATGAGGGTAGGTGAGCATTGGGATCTATAGGCGGGCTATTAAAGAGAAATTTTTCAAGCAACAGAACTGTCTGTGAGAGAATGAAAAATTGCCAATCTGCCATGTAAATACGGAATAAATTGTATTTCTTTACTATTTTTAGTTCTGAGTATTGTAAAATATAGGCCCATCACCACCTTCGTAAGCCAGTAATTAAGATAACCGAAAGAGATACTTCTTGGCGATGGACGAAACCATGAAAGATTTTTATAGTTAAAATAAAAAACCAATGCCAGCACAATACATATACTCCCTATTGACTTTCGCAGTGGAAAATCCTAAATTCTTTAGTCTCAATGCTAGCAAAATGGGATAAATTCAATGGAGCTTCTTTATTCTCCATCTTACCACAGAAAAATAAAATGTTATCTACGAAAACTTACGAGTAATAGATTGAAATCCACACATAAAGAGTTTTTACTTAATTACCCATCTTACTCCGTGAAAGAATTTTCTTATTAGGATTTTATAAGTGAAGATAACTGACAAAATAGTGTATGCTCTTGAGGTACAGAACGGGAAATTGCCAAAGTTATTCACATCACTAAAATAGTGAATGATTTTCTTTTTGTAGAAACCGCTTACAAATGCACCAATTAGAGTATCTGGAGAGCGTATTCATACATAGTAGTAAAGATTGGATATTACATATCAGCAGTGAACATTCGAAACTGAACATAGCCTACTAATGGGATGGACTGCTAATCAGTAACTGGTAATATTTATTTATTAATGATTATAAGTACTGTCCCACATTCCAGAAACTCTTTTCACTTGCGATCAAAGTGAGCATATCTAATCTAATCAAACCACAATACTTGCAATGCCTGTAAGTAATGTGCATTACAATTCTGTGAAGCTTGGATTAAGAGAAGAAATTATTATGAAAATTACTCTACTTCACTTCCCAGTAACCAACATCGATATTTGTGCTATTTCTTAATTCAGAAAAAGTAAATATTCTATGTCCTACGTAAATTTTTACATTGTACAAAATTATACATTTATAACAATACTATAGGCTAAATTAAATGATATTTTCTTATCCATATCATCTAGAAACTTTTTTAAAGTAAATTTTGACAAGTAAGAAGATATACGCAGTATAATTATTTCTACTTTTATTTGTTGAACCTAACTACAGAGCGACAATTCATACCTCGAAAAAATCCATTCTGGCATCATCTGTTGCGACTAATTAGTCGGCTGTATTTTTTCGCGACCTATTTTTCAATCGGAGCGACAAAAAATCGCTAGAGTGCGCCTAGCCATATATTTTCCGGATTTAATTAAGTAAATTTCTAATTCTTAATAACTCATTTTAATAATTGATTTCCATCACACTTTTTCCAGGCTTTGCTGCCAATAAACTTCACTGTACGAATGACACGAAAGTAATACGAGCCTAAAAAGATGAGCTGTGCTGTATACTGAGGGTAGAATTTTTCTTGGAATTCTCAATTGCAGGTAGGCGAGGGTAGGTGTAACCACCCACCGAGCGAGGGTTGTGCGTTTTTTCACTGTGCGCTTTTGTCATATAACCATCTTTACAACCTACGTCCTTGATTATCTGCTTCATATATTTTAATCTCTGTCTACCTCTACAGTACTTTCCATTGATTGTTCCCTCAAATAACATATTAACCAACCTTGCATGTCTTAAAATGTGACCCACCTTCCTGTCTCTTCTTTCTGTAAGACTCTTCCACAAGATTCTTCCTCACCTATCATTTTCAAAACACGTTGATTTCGTACTTTTCAGCATCCTTCTATTCCACCAAAATTTAAATTCTTCAGTTTTTCTTCTTTTGCTATTCCCAAAGTCCATGATTCGCTACCACAAAGTGATGCGATTCACACAGTTTTTTACAAAGTTTTTTCATTAGTCCTGGATCAAAATTTGAAACTAAAATATTTTTCCACGATAGCTCTTACTGCTAATGCTAATCTATTTTCCTGCTTCGTCCATCGGTTGCAATTTTTCTTCCTAAGCAGCAGAATTCACTTACTTCCTCTATCGCAACCGACCCTATTATTATATTTAATTTAGTAATATTTGCTATATTTCATCAATTTGGCTATCTGTGCTTTACATTTATTCCAAAATCTTCATTCAGTATTTTGTTCATGCCATTCAATAACTTCTGAATATCCGTAGTCTGCTGCTAACAGGACAATGTCATCCGTACACCATAGCATAATAATTTTTTCTCCTTAAACATTTGTGCAACATTCAAATTTCACTTCCTTTACGCCTCCTCTACATACAAGTTGAATGTTTATGGGGGTAAACAACAACCTTGTCTCACACCATTTTTAACTGATGCATGCCTCTCACGATTCTCTCTATCTCCGATTATTATAGCCACTTGATTCTTAAACAAATTATAAAGTATTCATCTCTCTCCATATTTTAGATCTGACTTATTTAAAATTTTGAACATCTTGTCCCATATGACATTATCAAAAGCTTTTTCTAAAACAACAAACGTCATAAAAGTATCTTTGTTTTTCTAGATACGCCAGTACTGCTTTCCTTGTACCACGGTTCTTCCTAAACCCAAACTAATCTTCATCTACTATATATTCTACTCACTTTTCCCTTATTTTGCATGTTATTCTAGTGAATAATTTTGTAGCATGTGATGTTCGACTAACAGTGCGATAATTCTCAGTTTGTGCTTTCTTCCAAGTTATAACATGATGCACTGTCACCACGTTCTAATGTGCATTTTTTATTATATAAATCATAATGTTAGAGTAATTTACATAGATCTTGGGCGACCACCTAAATAGTTTTTTTTGTTTGTAATTTCCTAAAGTACGCAAGATTCCAAGTGAGGACTGTAATGCAATGGTGAACATTCAGTGTATCTTGCTGCAACAAATATTAAAGAATTAGGCTTGAAGCTAATCGTGGCCTTCCCGAACAACGGTGACAGGAAGTCGCGGATAAAGCGGTTTTGCCCGACGACACCTTCTGCTCCCTGGGGATGGGCGGTCGACAAAGTCGCTCACCTAGCGGGAAATGCCTGCCGCCTGAACACAGGGTCGTCCCCGAACTTTGCCGAATATGTCCGACCACTGTGATATACGCGGGGCAAATAAAATATCGGAGATATCACGTGACATTAGGTGCCAACCTGAAGATCCAATCCAAATGAGCATATAACTTAAAATCCTGGGAATTTTCTGTTAAATCTGATCTTCGAGACTGCAAGGGGCGGAGCCAGAAATTTCCTCGCAGAGAGAAGAGCGACGAGCTTCTATGCTAAGCTAGTCTGTGGTGGACTCCGAAAGTTGGCTGTTCTAGCTAACTGCTACAGTCCGGAAAACTGACGCTGCCGGTTTGCATAGCGAGGCGATGGCTGGAGCAGATCTCGCACGTCAACACCGCCAGTAATGCAATGATACGCATTACCACTGCAGGCGTGCCTGTAGCCGCCTTGTGAGACAGTCTCACATATCGTGGGTCATCTCCGATCACCGCAGACATCAGACGCAGAACTACAATGGTAAATTATAACGACCAAGCCATCTGACTGTGCATTCCGTGAAACTGAACCCTTAAGCGTCTTTGTGAGAATAGATCCATGTTCTAACTTTGTAACTGAAAATCCCCTGAGATAGCGGCGTAATTTGCCAGAACTAGTTATTTTCGAATGGCATATTGTTCATTCGTGGCGCCCATGATTTTTTTTTTTTTTTTTTTTTTTGAAATGTAAAGTCACAGTATTATGATAACTATGTCTAAGATCGTCATAACGTGTATTGTACATTGTTTCCAAATATCATTATTTCTTGCTTATTAATTCTGAGATGGATTTAAAAATAAATACACAATTGTTTGCTTGTTCATGACGGCTAATTGTACCTCTGAGCGTTGCTTTTATGATTTTGTCAATTTGTGTTAATTTTAACGGTAAATTTGCTAAGACTTATAATCGCCAATGATAACAAAATAAATGTCATATTGTGATAGTTTTCCTATAGTCCAACTAACTTCGAGATTCTTGCAGAAATAAATATTTTCACTCCTTCATAAAACAAAATTAAAATCCCCTTTATTAATGTTAATAACTAATTAATAGATATTAACCATAAATATTCATGACCACCAAGGCCCCTACTACAAAGTGGAGATGATACTCTTACTAATATTGGTTGAAATTTTTGATGTAATTTTGAATAATCTTTTGGTTCCTTCCTTTGATAAGCATTTCAGAAGTTCTGCAGGAATCTCATTAATTCCAACTGCATTATTTGATTTCATGTCGTTCAAAGCTCGATCAAATTCTGTCCTCAAAACAGGATCTCCTACGTCATCAATGACGACATCGTCTGCTTTTACGAGTACACTGTTGTTTAAATCACCCCCACCATACAGTTTGTCTATATATTCCTTCCATCTGTTAGCTTTATCTTTTTAGCTTAAAATAGCATCCCATCAGCAGCTTTAATGTTTATACATCTTTCCTTCATTACTCCAAAATTCTTTTTGATTATCTATCATGTCACATCTACTTCATCTATGACGATTTCTTTTTCTACTTTTTGCAGCCAATTCTTTTTATTTTTCCATTTTATTTCTAAATTTTCCGTATTGCTCTCTTCCTGCTTCATTCTGATCATTTTTGAACCTTCTCCTCTGATCCATTAACTCCAATTTTTTATATATATAATACAATGTTTTCGGGCGGATTGTTTCCTAAAGCCTGATGTTCCTTTACCAGCTTTGATTTAGGATACTATTGCTGGTAAATTACCAATACTTATCAGTTTATTCGTTGCGTAAATCCAGACAGATGTTGTGACTTCCAGTCACAACATTAAGCAAGAATCTGATTCGCCACCACATTACAAGCCCTGACACCCTTACCAACAACACAATATTTTTCCTCACCCTAATGCACGAAATCGAGTGAAACCTTGTTATCATGCTAATCTTTTACGTTCCATGCGTTATTCTTAATTCTTACACCAATATCTTTCCAGGCCTCGTCACCAACAGACGCCTTGTATGCTCCCATCACTCTCTTTGCACTGTCCTGTTTTTCAGTGGCTCCCAATCCAGCTCCTTTATCATATCACTTATTGATTGTATTCTGCGGTAATTACCACAATAAATCTAGTTGCTCTCCTTCTCATCCCATCCAACATCTGCATTTAGTATCCAAAATGTGGGTCCAATACTACACCATCATATTAAAGCTACATGGTATACTAGCTGACCCGGTCACGCGTTGCTGTGACTCAGTAGTTACAGTACGTTGGATCAATGTTATTCTAAACTACCTAATGAGATCAAATTAATATTCACTAATAAAGACAAAAACGTTTTAGTCGATTTGAAAATTCAAAAGTAATTGGTAAAGAGTTTCAGATAATTGAAATTAAGGACAAACGAACATAAAAAAAAATTTAATTACATTTTATTACAAATTACTTAATTGAAAATATATAAAAATTTATATTTATAAAAATAAATAAATTATTTTTTATTTATTTATAAATTGAAATTTCAGTTTTATAAATGAGGTAGATAAAGTTGATTTTTAAACATTTTAACAATTATTTTCATTATTTTAAATTATTACAATTTATAATTTTAATTTATCAAAGGGCTAATTGGAGTACAATATTTTTGGTTAGCCTGTCTTTTGCTAATACAAATAGATTAGTTGGTTTCCACACACGTGAGCAGGTAACATATAGCTGCCCATGGGAGAAACACGTATTTTCCAAGTCCAAGCCGCAAACGGACATTGTTTGGCCTTGAGACTTATTTATGGTCATAGCGAAAGCCAAACGAATCGGAAAATGAAGCCTTTTAAATGGTATTGAAGATTCTGACGGAATCATTGGAATACGTGGCAACAGGACGATTTCTCCTTTGAACTTTCCAGTCAAAATAGTTGCTTCAAGAACATTTCCGGTGATCATTTTGATGACCAAACGTGTACCGTTGCATAATCTAAGTGGATTCAAATTCCGAAATAGAATAATCGGTGAACCAATCTTAAAAGGAAGATTGTGTGTTGGCATTCCTGGTATATCCAAAGCATTTAAATACTCAGTTGGAAAATTTACTGCTTCATTGTCATCTACAATAGTGTCTATTAATTTAAAAGACATCAGATCATCTGGCAACAACTGTTGCATCTGGAAGTTAGTTTCGTTGACATCAACATATTTTGCTGCCAAAATAGCACGATTACTGAGCCAATTATGACCTGAGAAATTATTTGATATATCCGGAAACACATTCTCAATTAGTTCATTTTTTGAGTGAAAAACAGTGCAGAATTTGTCTGGCAATTTGATATATTGTGTATTTCGATGCAGTTCTATTTCACCGTTTCCAATATCCAGCAATTGCTTACAAAATACTTGTGCCGACGGTTCATTTTGCAATTATACGCGCATGTTCATGGTCAAACGAAGTGTTTTGACATTTCGCCATAAAAACGATTGTTTTAAACATGCGTTAATCTCGTCGGCAAAAGTAGAGCGAGGAATCATGGGCGTACTTCACATTACACAGCAAGCTGTGCCAGAGGGGAAAATCGGGTTAAATGCCTATGAAAATCCCCGCCGAGACAGGGATTCGAACCGGGGACCTTTCGATCTTCTGTCAGACGCCTTAACCACTAAGTCACCAGATCGCTCGCGATTTAATTAGAAATTGGATAAGCTTGAAGTATTGGAATGGAGAATTATAAGGAAAATTTTGGGTCCATTGAAAAATACAGTACAATGGAAAATAAGAACTAATGAGGAAATAAATAAAAACATTAAAAAAATAACAGAATCAGTCAGAAAAAGGGAGAATGAATTTTTTCAACACATCTATAGCATGTATGACTCCAGGCTAACAAAAAAAGTATTAAAATATTTTTTGGGATTCAAGAGGTTAAGAACGATTTGAAACGAAATAATAGCAGTGAACAGTATGGAAAGAAAATATTTTCTAAAGCAAATTTCGAATATGGCAGGATTCCAAGGTAGAGAGGAGAAAAAAAACGAGTGCAAAATGGTCTGAAGAGAAAACACAGTGCAATAATGAAGGAGTACTGGAGAAAATGAAAGAAAAAAACAACAGGGAAAGAATGGAAATTGACACGTGGTCCCTAGCTGACCATAACGAAAAGAAGAAGAAAAATGAGAAGCAAGCAACAAATACTTACACGTTTTTTTAATTTATCGCATCGTTTTCTTCAATGTTATATTCATGTGTGTAATTACTTTGTCACAACACAATACACAGCACTATTTAATAATGATACTACACGAAAAATTCACGAAATTGGGTTATGTCATACATAAACACATATGACGTGGAGAAGACTGTAACATAAATAAATCGAAACACAATGCCATCTACTGGATAGTTACCTAACCTAGATAACCAAATGTTGTGTCGATAAATTAATACATCGCCATCTGTTAGATACCTATGGAACTATAATAATAATTTCGTGCGGTCGTAATGACCTGGTGACAGGGTTTCAATTGGCTGTGCATTCCACCCCTGCGCCGGAGGTGAAGCCCGAGTTAAGTGCGTATAAAAATTCCCGCCGGCACAGGGTTTCGAACCATGTACCTTTGGACTTCCAGTCAGACGCCTTACAAATAATTACAAACTATTGTCCTATAACAAACATTGAACTAACATTTAATTCGAAATAATAAATATTAAGGTTAATAATCGAGATAAAAACTATCCTATCTTTAAGTTGGACCAAATTACACACAGTAAGCCAGACTTCATCAAATTCAGTTAAGTAGTTTCGGAGTTCATCTCGGACAAACATCGTGACGCGAGATTTTTATATATATAAAGATACCAAAAGTAGTAGGACTGATTTTTTAAAAAAAAAAAAGTTATCGAATATATCTTTACAATTCCTTAATCCTCTTCGAAATAGCACCCTTAGGCAGCTACACACCAAAAATTACGCTGCTGCTATTGGCCGTAACCCTTCTGGAAGTCAGTTTCGGGGACGCTGTTGAGAGCCCTCGTCGATGCTGCTGTTCCTTCAGCTGCTTTTTCATCCTTGTGAGGAAGAAAAGTCAGACGGGGCCAAATCAGGAATGTAGGTGGGGTACAGCAACGCGGCAATGTCGATTCAGGCCAACAATTGCCTCATGACGGCGCGCCTTGGCACGGCGCATTGTCGTGATGCAGAGTCCAGTTGGCGCAGATGACTGGTCGGACGCGATTCACTCTGTCTCACAGGATGGCTGCCACTTGCACGTAAAAGTTCGAATTGACAGTTTCCACAGGGGAAACTAACTCCTTATGAATCACCCCACAATGGTCAGAAAACACGATCAGCATTGTTTTGATCTTTGATTTGCTCATGCGAGCCTTCGTTGGACGGGAGGATGTGGAAGGAAACTGTTGGCCCGATTCGGCGTTGTAACGTTGATGCACCCCTCCTACAGTCCCAATCTGGCTGCAACTGAGTTTTTTTATATTCCCACGGATGAAAAGGCAGCTGAAGGGACAGCGGTTTGACGCGATTCAGCATCGACGAGGGTTCTCAACAGCGTCCCCGAATCTGACTTCCAGAAGGCGTACGGCCAATGGCAGCAGCGTAATTTTTGGTGTGTAGCTGCCTAAGGGTGCTATTTCGAAGAGGATTAAGGAATTGTAAAGATATCTTCGATAACTTTTTTTTTAAAAAATCATTCCTTCTACTTTTGGTATAGACCTCTCACTAACGCAAATACCTCACACCCTCTCATCATCCTTATCAGTAAATGAAGGCTTTTGAAATTTTTTCCTAACACTTAGCAAATGTGTCCTGACCAGTTGAGTTATTAAGTAAAGATACATCAGGTCTTCAACAAGCAATTCCTTCTTCACTTTATAATCATTAACAAAAATTAGTTTTTTACTTGTTTGGCTGAAAACTGACTCATCTTTGCCTTTATCTTCATTCCATGTTTTCCTACCAAGATGGATATCTTTTTCAATGGTTCAATCTTATCTTGTTTTCATTCTGTCATATACCATTATACTATCAGCAATCAACATAACGTGTTACTTCAAATCATTAACGCAATAATTAATAGCAATGGTCCCAATACTCAACACTGTGGCACTTCAATATTCACTTCCACTTCATTTGATACTACATTTCCTACTCCAACTTTTCGCTTTATACCTTTTAAGAATTCATCTTCCCAGTAATTCACATTTTCATCCACTCCGCCATTTTATTGGTCACTCTGTCAAATTCCTTGCAATTATGTAGAACTACGCTATCAACTCTGCCTTCCTTGTCCATTTCATCAGGAATATCTTGCATATAGTGCACCAACTGAGATTGTCACTACCTACTATCAGTTTGTCGGTTCGCAAACTAATTTCTTTGCTCACTGTAATTGCTGATGTGGTTACCACACCACCGATATCAAACTAATCGGTCCATAATTTTTAGTCCTATTCGTCGCCTTCCTTTACTGACCGGTACTACTATCGCTCTTTTACAAGCCTCTGGTAAGTAGCAAGTCTCCACATTAAACCCAATTAATCTTGCAAGGTAAGGTGCAATATTGTATCCTGCTATGTCTAATACGACCATAGTAATCCACACCGTCACATTAATGTTTCTTTAAGCTTTCCTTCATAATTTCATCAGGATTTATTTTTTTATATATACAGTAGCTTCTACCCTGATTTACTGCCTCCCATTCCAGGATGATAGTCCGTACTAGTCTCACTAAACCAGTTGCTGAATATATCTGCCATTTCAAAACCCTCAGTAAATTCTTCTCCACCCTTATCCACAATTGTCATATCTTCCCTTTGCCTCTGTTTTCTAACATAGCCATAGCAATTTCTAGACGCATCATTCAATGGTCTTTTTGCACCTATGACATTCTTCATAAATCCATCTTCAGCTTCCCTTTTTGCTGACATTACTTTCTTGTTTAATTGTTTCAAATGTTCCCTAAAGCCTTGCTCCCTCTTCTCTTTTATTTTCTGTTTCGTAATAAACATTTCTTCCCGTTTTGTTTTATATTCATGAACTATTCCCACTCTACTGCACTTGAACCTTCCTACCATAGACTAAAACTTCACCTGTTTCCGTTTTTAAATATGTGACATTTTATAACTACATTTTAGAACCTTCAATTTTAATTCTGGTTTACTGTTTCGAGATCACTTAATCCTTCAGTAAAACGACACCCGTCAAAGCTATCATCAGGATTTATTAGGATTATATACAACTTGTCTGATCCCCTTATGCTCCGTTCTACCACTTGTGTGAAACGTTCTTCCGTTACTATACTAATTGTAAATCTTTGTTCCCTTATATTTTTAATCTCATTTTCATACCCAGTTACCTTACCAAAAATTTAAATCCCCACCACTCTACGCTCACCTCTGAATATGTATTTTTTATTTTTTTTTGGTTTCACCCCAGAAATCTTCTACAAGTACCTCAAGACTATGATGTACGGACGCTAGTGAATGGTAGCAGTCTTTGCTAACCAATATGGATACCTGTCCACCAACTGCTACATTACGCCTTCTCGCGATAGTTCGGCATTTGATAAATAAAGCTTCTGGAAAGTTTGTTTGGAATACGTTTTAGAGGTAGAAACTATCATAAAAACCAGCTAACAGTTTAAGGGGGTAGGTACACCTAACACATACAAATATTTGATAAAGTTGAGATGTAATTTTCTCCAAATCTATTTAAATTTGAGGGTTCAAATTTCATAGCTCCATAGAACTGTTATAGCTAGATATAAAAATTGATTTTTAAAATAAAAATATTGTTTAGCAATAGGATTATGTACCATCCAAATTGACAGTGAAAAATATGTTGTTGTGAAGGGTTTTAAAGACAGAAGGCATAGTATTTGAAATTTTTCAGAAATGTTCTTTTAATATTGTAAACTAATATCAAGGCAACAACTTGAACCTATAATATAACATATTTAACTCTACATTTTTTATTAATAAATTTTTTTGTCAAGAAATTAAAATTATCGCTTTTTTTTTGCTTAAATATAAAGGCATATTTTTCATTTGGGAAAAGATGCATAAACAATAATGGTTCAAACTGTAGTACTTAGTATGTAGAACATGTCCTGCAAATTTGAAAAAGATCTATGCATATGGAAAAAAGTTATCTTTAAAACCATTTGATGAATTGCTGTTTTGAGATATTTAAGGTTAAAAATTTGGATCACCTTCAAATGCAGTAAGAATTAAATGGCTGTCAATAGTGCAGGGCATTGCTTAATCACACATAATTCCCACACTGTTAAAGATATTGAAATAATTTTTTCACTAAAATGAAGCCAAAACTATAAACTATTTTTGTGAATAATAAAAAAAATCATTTTTTTTTAATCCTGATAAGTGTACCTACCCCCTTAAAATACCCGAATAGTGCGTTAGTAAATTCAAATATTACTATGTTTAAGCAGAAAACATATAAAAAAATGTACTACTTGTTAACTATGTAGGAAGTATATCCAAACACTATTACTAAAATACTGACGTGCTTCATATGTGGGATCTTTAGAAGGCAATATATTCTGACTATTCATAAAATCGGTTATCATGGTCCTTTCATTAAGGATGAATTGTTAATTATATCTGCATTTTCCTGGAATGCCGGGTTGTTTATTTCCAATTAAATAATGTTGCATTCCCATAAATCCAGATATTATTAACAGCAAATAAATACCGCGGCATTCCAGGAAAATCCAGATATTATTACTAAAGCAAATAAATATTGTGGAATTTCTGGAATATCCAAATATAATTAACGAAGACGGCCGCAGAAGCCTTTGAAATGGATGGATTGTACTTAGAATCTGTGCTCTCGTTCTTCTTAAATGAAAGTGATTTTACTATCTTGGCCGTTGGTCAGCAGTGCGAAAGATGAAAATATCTGTGGAGGAATATGGGTTGTTACGCACTGTATGAATACGAGAGCATTAGGAACGGCAGGCATCAGCCAGTCGTCCGCCACTCTTTTGATAACGCGAGATCTCGGAAGGGGAAGTTTCCGCTCTTTGATGTCAAGCTGTTAGGCAGGATACGTGAGAGCTTTCAGCATTATCGGAAAACACCTGCACGTCTTTAAAGGAAACACTGCTCCGAAAATCATGTCCGCAGTAAATATGTAGTAGCTTTTCGAATAAGGCAGGAGCCAAAAAGTAAATATAAAAACTTCGTTTTTTCCTGATTTACAATTTTCTGCCTGGTATAATTGCGATGACGGATAGCTACCAATGATATCGATTTAGAGCCGGAAAAATAGGGTTTAGTTGCTTTTTCTTTTTTCTCTTTAAAATGTAAATGTAAATAAAGGTTATTTTTTATCAGGTTATTTTTTGTGTTAGGTGAGTGCCTTGAACGCTGGAAGGGTGCTGGAGTGATCAGCACCATACTCTGGCAACATACGATAGTCGCGGTGTTACTGTTACAAAATAATCAGTTTGTTCAGATATTTCTCGGCTAATGGTAACAGTTACATACCCGCCAATGTGGCTCAGTGTGGTGAATGGCAGCACTAAGGGTTTTAGGTGGTTTTACGCAGCCATCAAGGTGAATGCGAACATGGTCCACAGTCCCGCCTCATAAACTACACATTTCACAAACAAAAAATACACTTATCACACGTATAACATAATCAGACCTACACGTTTCGTAAACAGATGCCAACACTTCACTACCTCCATTTGTACTTAGTACGACACAGCAGTTAACGAGGGCATGCAGTCGTAAAACCGAAGAACCAAATTTGACCATCGTCAATGATGAGTAAAGCTCATCAATGGCAGCCGGTACCTAATGCTGAGAAAAGGTGGTGGAGGAAACTAACAGCTTATATTTTCCCTGTATTCAATTACAACAACGGGATAAAAGTAATGGAATAGAAGCATGCAGATGTGGGCGCAAACACCTCGCCGAAATGATATAAGCAAGAAAATGGTTGTCATTGCTGTCGGTTGTTTCGGTGAGTGTCCTATGAAATTTTTATCGACTTGATAACGACTACACAACGACAAATAACCGAGTTTGAACGCGACATGTGGGATTTACCAATCCTGAAGTGATTGCAGAATTTAGGATTCCACGCTTTACTGTGACAACGGTGTATTGATAGTGCACAGTGAATGGTATTAATTTCCACATGGGACAACGCAGTGGCCACCCACATCTGCTGAATGATCGAGACCTAAGCGAGGTTAGCCGACGCGTGCATGCCAACAGACGAATGAACTGTCATATCAATGAGGGCCGCACTAGAGATATGTGTAGTGCGTGCTGCAAAATTTGGAACTGGTCGGATACGGCAGGTGCCTTTATTCACAACACGCGATAACGGATGCATTGGAGCCTCCTATGAGTCACGTTTACGCTTCGTACGCCATGATTATCAAATTTAGCTGTGGCCCAAGACCCGTGGAGGGCCACGTTAGCAAAGCATTGTGCAAGATGGCATAATAGTATCGAACATGTTTGCCTGGTGTCGACTAGGTTGATCAAAATTGAACTGCTATTGATAGTACATCACTATGCTCAGCAGTTTGACGACCATTATGGATTTCACGTATGACGATAAGGATGGAGGTGCACACATCGGTGCCGGTAGTGTAAAGCATAGCAAATTGGCTCCCCATACCGTTGGTCGCCGCCAAGGGCATGGGATGTTTTAATCAGTTTTTATATATGTCCCGTGTTGTTTCTTTCTTTCATAGTCGCAAACACTTTGAAATCGTCCATATATACATGGAAATAACGAAAGGTAAATACGTTAGAACTCTCTGTACGATTTAATCGATAAAATTCTATATTTAGATTTTATATAAAAGTCCAATATTATAATACGCCGTTTTATCAGACCCAATTGACGATTGGGTAACATTTTGTGACTATTGTAGGATATTATTTGGGTATCTATAACGCCAGGTGTAGACTACAGGGAACTGATCGACAGAGCCATTCATGTACGAGATTAATCACGCAGTTTTGCCCGACTATAAACGAGACAGCTGGGCTGCAGATCCCTCCTTTGAACATCTGCCATCTCGCGAGTTGCTGTACTTCGCCTAGTAAGTTACTGCAGAGGTATCTCAGGACGTTTTTAGTCAGTATAGTTTGCTTAACATATAATCTTTACTGCGTTTAAAATTAATGGACTCACACTGCAATAATAATACCCATGACAGTCCGGGAAACTACAAACCGTTTGCTATATGATAATGATAAGCACGATTAAACTAAATATCTTGCAGTTAGTGATGTTCGCGCAGCTGGTGTTTAGTGATGTTCTATTATAATCCACAGCAACTGTTCAAAAACAGTTTAAGAGAAATTAATGCGGGATGTGCAACAATCGTTTATATTACTTGTGACGGGGTCTCACATTTTTATCAGTCTTTGTAAAAAATAACTCAGGGATAGAGAAAAGACAGCCACGTTTGTTAAATTCCATTAATCAAATTATGTTATTCATATAATTAGCTTTTTAACATAAAATCAGCATTGAGACAAAGGTTTCTGTTTACAAAGTTATATAAGAAAGGACAGATGGGCAAAAGGAAAAGTTATATTCAGATAAGGAGTAGCAAATGATCCTTATTCCCAAAATTGGCTTCTCATCTGTCACTTTTTCGTTTATTTATTTTTTACTAGTAAGAGTTTACTAGCAATCAGACAGCTGTCATTCATGGCACAGCATTACCGGTAGACGGTGGAAGTAACACAACAGCATTATGCCTTCAGTTCCAACTGCTGATTTTATATTTATGAACTGATAAGGAAGCAACGTAGCATGTCCTAAAGTTACGCATTTGTAAGTTATTAGGTGGATGGTAACAACACATTTTTTATATTTCTTGATGCTGAATACCACTGTTCATTGACAAATTTGATTGTTAAGTTATTCTAGTACAAAATCTTATAGACTAGAAAATTCAATGCACCATCTGCTTCCCTAACTAAATTCCAGACAGTTCGCCAATCACTTTAGCAGTACAAGTCACCAGCGATTTTCGTTTGTCAGACGTATTTTTGCAAGAAATATTGCCACTAAGTTTTTTTTGTGGCTCTGTTTACAAGTTGATACCATAGCAATTCGACTGATATGTAGACGTTTATTTTATTCGGGAGGAATTGGTTTGAAATCAGGTGAGTTCCAACTTGGTACTTTAACACAAAATTTTGAGGATTTCGTCACCTTAGCTAATAACAGCGCTGATTAACTATCCACCTTCCATATACTTACATGGAAAGAAACCCTGAAATTTATAATACGAATATCCTGAAAAGATAATTCATAAACATACGTATTCGCTGGAGTTTTTCGACTGTCCACACGTTTGCCAGGCCAGTGTTAGCTTGAGGCATGCCGCCATGGTCCTACCCTGCGAGGCAGCGTTGTGTACACAATGTCAATTGACTAACGACCATCATTCAAGTGACATCCCTGCTACCGGCTCTCGTATACCAGCAATGGCATCAGCATCGGTGGACCAACAGCCACCAGCACGTCTCTTCGTGGACGAAACTACGGTTACTGAACTAGCTACTATGCTATAACAGAAAGCCTGTCCGCTTGCTGTCCAGCTCTAATGGGCGTCGACAAATGACCACTTTTTTTTAAATTCATTAGTTAGAAGCCCTCCGACAGATACTGTAGGGCTGAACATCAAACGCGAGTTCAAGGGGAGGTTAAACTGCCTTAACAAGCAGTAGTTGTAATATACTGTAATGAACTATTCATTACAGTGTGTCAGTGTTAATAGGTACCGAGTGCTAGTCTAGCATCTGCGACGTTTTGACGGTGCCGCATGGTGACAAATAAATAGTGTTTCGTGACCAGAACAAAGCGATCCATATTTACTCGTCCGGTGGACGACTGAACATTTACCTGGCTGAGGATTGCAATGGATTTATTGTCCATTATAAATAGCTAAAGTTCGCTTTTCATTTTAAAACGTTTTTGAAGCTCCACCAAACTCCGTTAGCTAGTGCCGGTGACCGAAAAAACGTCCTTAGTGTCGTTTCTTGGAAAAAGTGACGTGTTCAAAGAGGGATGGGGAGATTCCAGCCACTAAAAAAAGTTCGCCAGCAATATTATTAACGTTTGGGTGTTTCGTTTATCTATTGATTCTGCCAGGTTCAAGAGCCCCGATTCACCGGGTGACATACGCCACATCGCATACGAGTAGTACATACTTCCCATCGGAGGGAAAAGAACGGATGGAAGAACAATTCTCATCTGGTGCAGCAGCAAGTAACATACACCAAGGCGTTACCACACTGTCTGGGCAGCGCGAGGCGGCATGCTTCTCGACAGGCGAGCCTGCCGAACAAGGACAATCTCCTGCGGCGCTACTCTGGTTTGCGTGCATCGTCTGAGATCGCTATCTGCTCACAACGATAAAGCTTCCCTCGCGATTAAAACATATGCAATCAGTTCTGCCTGGTAAACGAACCCTGATAAATCTCAAATTGTTTAAAAATCAAATACATAGGATAAGGTGTAATGATTCAAACGTTAATAAAATACATTTCATGTCTGCATAAATTTCACCATGCTCTCGTTTTAATAAATTCAATTAAAGTGTAAATCCATTTTTCATTGATCGTCCTGAGTCCAGTAATATGCCATATGACTAGCTTATAACTCATGATCACTTATGATATTCAACCATGATTTTTTTTTTATGATCACAACAATGTGATTGAGAAGTTGTTTTCCTCTTTACGAAACACTTCAATACTTAGATCGTTTCTCCATTCTTGTGTTGAAGATGTTTGCTGATTATAACTAGATGTTGTGGCCAATGTGTTTCCATTGGTTTTAACAGTAAATCAGCTGATACTTTGTTCGTTTGTATTTCCCGAATGTGTTTCATTTCTATCGTCAAAACAAAATCTGCGATATTGTTTAGGATGTTTTTGCGCTGTTAGTATTAGTATTTCAGTATAATGTGAAAATCTACATTATATTCTATTGATATTTTTCGGTCTATAATACCTACTCAATGCCTTCATCATCAATTATATCCTGATTCTTTTGCTGCGGTGGGTCTTTTATTTGTATGATGAATTGTAGTACTCAAATTGAATTTGTACCATAAGGCTATGATGTGTGAATTGTATCGCGTGGTGACTAGATTCTGTTTCCATATTGTTTGAACCGCTTTTTCTATATGTTTATATTTTCGTTATTATTTGTAAATCATTGTCAACAGGGTCGTATGTGTGGTGATGGATGTACTTGTTGCTTGTTTGATTCGTTATTAGAAAGGTTTAGCCTTTTTAAAAAAATTAATCATATTTTCAAGATCGAGATTGTTTATATGACAGGTAATGGCTCACCTTTGCTCCTTTGCAGCGATTAGAGTTTCGAACCAAAAGTAAAACCGATATTCCTTACATAAGAGACATAGTTTTTAGAAAAATATGTGGTTATGAAATTTTAAATAAAATAAAACCTGATGAAATGCTTCTAGAAATACTAAACCATGAGGGAAATATAAATTAGTCATGATTCAAACTATTATAAAAAATGCTATTGAACGAAGAAGATTCTCATAGATACAAATTTCTCTTTTTTTCCTTTTTATTTCATAGGCTGATACCCAAAAGTATATGAATGAAAATTAAAGAAATTGACGATGAAATATTTTTAACTGAATTTGCTGTGCAAGGGTTGAAATGTCTTGCATTAAAATTACAAGTAGAGGTAATACTGAGAAAAATAGTTTGTCAAACACAAACATGACAACATGATGGAAGTTCTCAAGAAATAAAGCCGAATTTAATTCACAAAAAAATTGTATACTTTCCACACAATAATCAGTTGACTGTAATTTAGCGGAGTGGTATAAGAGACAGACAACAGATGAAAAAGACTGTTGTAGAATATCGCAATTGCCATTCCACTTACATGCAGAAGCCGCATAAAGGATAGTTACATTAAGATGTATGAATTTGAAATACTTATGGCGATATGTTTCTTTTATCTTTAATACTCGAGATATAGGAAAATTTGCAGCCAGGCAAGAATAAGATATTAGAGAATAATTTGAACTGAGTAAAAGTATAATTAAATACAAAATATAGAATAAAAGGGCAACAATAATCGCAGTAAAGCAGCATAAAAATCATTAAAAACAGATCAGACACAATATTTTCAGAAAAATTATTTTGGCACTGAAGTAATAAAACTGAAGTCCAGGAAGTTGTGGAAACTAGATTAATTTTACTAAAAATACCCTTATACAAAATGAAATTACATTGTGTATAATGTTACTCAGAAAAAAAAAGAAAAAAAAATGTGAATTATAAGAATGGAAGGAAATACTTTGTATAACTGAAGCAGTGCTTGGAAAGCAACACATGTCACAAGGAACGTTACACCGCAAGTAAATGGCAATAATAATAGTTAATAGAAGGATAGTATAAAAAATAAATAGTATATTAAGATACATTTTAGATTACATGACAGCTAATCGTGTTTTAACTTTTAGGAAGATAATGAAGATTCGCAGCCTCCTTCAAAATAATTAGATGCATGGAGACTTTTTTTACTCTATACCCTTTCAAAATTGTTTTAAAAAAGTCCTCGTTTGGTGAGATATTAAGAAAGAATGTTTGGAATCTTGGTGCAAGATACGAAGCTGCTTCAAGTCTTGATGATGAAAGGAACTTTACTCATCAGGTATTCGGGCAGCAGACTGAGAAATTGTACTAGTAGTTAGACGGCTAACTATCGATTTAATTAGTTTATTGCTCGTGGATTCTACTTTCACTAAAGAATTTCCTGATTAAATTAATTACTTGGTAATTTTCTACTATTCCCTTCGAGGGAGATGGAATAGAGCTATTTAATTTCCGAAGTTCCTTCATTAGGGAGTACGAATTACGTGAATAACTAAGAAAACATTAGTAATTAGCTTCTTTAACAGCTATCACAATCCCAAAGCATACAGTAACAAATGATAGAAGTCCTAATTAGTAGTGACCTAGTAATGTGTGTGTGAGCTGAGATTGCATGTTGCCGCTGCCGATGGTCAAGCAGACTGGGAAGAAAGCCGGTGGGAACGATCCGCAGGAATATTACCCGCCAATCGCATAACTGTTGCGATCTGATCTTCTGGAGACTTGTAGAATCCCGAAAATGTTATAGCTGTTACGGAATGGCAGCGTTTCATTAACATGTCGTTCAGAAACAGGTTTTGATTCGTAAATAATAGCTAAAGTTATATAGTAAATATTTACACGATTACCAGAGATTATGTAGACTACACAGCTGTATTTTGGTGACCATATATATATTGTAAGTCGTGCAACATAATAAAAATTCCTTTAAAATACTGCTGACCACTCGTTACATAAATTTAATTAGTGGATAGTGTACAAATAGGTACCTGCCCCGCTGGCTCAGTTAGTTGCCGAACCGTTATTGTGTCGTAGTTGAATGGGTGTCAGCAGGTGGTGGAAGAAATTTTCATCAAAAAGAGTTCGCCTGCAGCGTAAGAGAGCTGGTCATGTACGGTTTCTAATCACCAGATTGTGTGCTTAAGTCCTGGATTAAATCCCAAACCTATCCGCTATGCCCATGGATTGAGGGTACACGGACCTGTTCATGGTGATATGTCCTTTGGATGGGGGCGTTAAGAGTGGTGGCGTCTTTCAATGGCGTCTTTCGGAAGATTATGCCCGAATAGGCCGGTACCGAGTTTCAACCTCTCCCTTTTTCATCTCTAATTTCTTACAGCACTTAATACTGGACACACACACAATCACAGTCTCCCACACCTACTATAATACGTACGAACACGCGCTGGGGAAGTTTATCTTTCCAAGAGACCATGGGGGGAGGGGACCTCCAAGATACGAGAATTAAAAATAGGTAAAGTGAAGCTGTGAAGTTTTCCCACATTTCTTCCTTAAGTGTCAGCAGATCAAGAAACTTAAACATGTCGGTCCCTTTGATATCAATCAGAAAGAGAGCAGAAGAATCGGCATGTTCCTTATTCGTAATGCAAATTTTAATAAAATGTCAGCTGTGTGTCAATAGAAGGAACATAATAATCTTACATTACGTGAAAAGACGCGCAAACATAAAACGTACTCTGGTCGGAAATCGTAACACGGCAAAGCGCTTGGGCGTCTGTAGATAGGTATCGCTGGGCGCTCCCTAGCATAGCTTTCTCTGTCGAAGCAAGCCGCAGCTAGGAACGTGCTAATTGCTGATGGTTATCGCAGCTCCGGAGAACGCCTCGCGGAGGACAGCTTATATTTCTAAAAGAAAAGCCCGCCTCTCACCGCGGGGTACAGAATGAGAAAAACACAGGAGAGGGGAGAGGGAAGAAGAGGAAAAAATGAAAGAGATTCTGTAATCCTCTTACGGCACGAAAAAACCGCATCTTACGATCCTTAATAACTGGGCTTCAAGTTCTAAAACTTTCTCTCTTTATTTATGGCGGCATAACTTCAGCATGAAAGTTTCATCTTTTATGTATTTCCAAAGTTTGGCGTTTAAAAAGCGCTGTTTCTGAAACGCTTGAAAAAGAAGTAAATTTGTAGAGAAATTATGATGCCTCCGGAACATCAAAATGTTGCCCTTACTCACTTAAAGAACCGTTACAGTTAAATTATGTTCTCCCGTGAATACGACAAACGCAGTGCTGTTTGCTTTCAGTCACTGTATTAATAATGAAAGCCAATAGTGAGGGTTGTTGTGGCAGATTTTCATTGATTCTGACGTCAGTAAATTTGCCTACAGCACTAATTAACACAGCGCCTAAATTTACGTGGACGATATATCCATCATCTCTGGTCGAGATCATTGTACTTCAAATATTTTACACGGCAGAGAGATTATTAGAGCTTGTAATAATTTAACCCCACTCTTTCTGAGTGGTCACATTCAAATTTCGATATTAACCAATAAAACTGAATATTAACTATTCTTTATCAAACCTAGAAACAGCCAAGTCAAAACAAGTTAGCGAATATTACAATAATTCATGAGCTTTCCATAAACGATTCCCTCGCACACTAAGTGTTAAGAAAAGAAATCTTATTTTTAAATTATGAAAAGTCAGTAAGTTTATCCCGAAACAGTCTTCTCAAACCTTTGCGAACAATACAGACTGAAACTAGTTAGCTGAACGTACATTATGCTTAATTTCTGTCAACCTTAGGCGAGGTGATTTGGAAATTATGTGCGAGATAAAAAAAAATTAAAAACTTACGCCAACTGTTATTTCTCATAATAAACTTAATATCATGAGAAATAAAATTAATTAAGCTCAAATAATTTCTGTCTTTCAATTACACAGTTCGGCACTTTATAAGAAAACTGTGCGTATTTGCTACATTTAAAAAGAAAAACCCTGGAGATTTTTTTTAATTTTTTTTTGAAACGGTGTATAAGAACATCTAGTACTACAATTTGTACCAGTAAAAACAAAAAATTGCACAGTAAAAAATATTAGTTAATGAGTACGGTGATACAACTATTGTTGGGTTTTATTTATTATCGAGTGCGTTTCGCCTCTCGTCGAGGAATCTTCAACGTACAGTTTTTTATTTACATTTTTGTTTGAAGATGTAGCTGTTGGTGTACGCTGAAGTTACTTCGACCAGGGACGAAATGCGTCCGGTAATAACTAAAAAAAAAAAAAAAAAAAATTATATTGGTGTACTCATTAAATAATATTTATTATTTTAACAAGCAACTGCAGAAGAATTGGCCAACAATAATCACGTATTATCCTACAATATTTCGCAACGTAGTTTTGTTGTACCAAACCGAGCGTGGTGGGTGAGAGGTTAAACCTCTGGCCTAGCATTCGGAAAGACGAATCCCCGTCCGGGTATCCAGATTTGGGTTTGCCATGGTTTCACCAAATCACTCCAGGTGACTGCCGTAATGCTTCATTCAAAAAGGCCATGGCTGAATTCTTTCCAGTTCCTTGTTCGCAGTCCCATCCCGCCTCTAATGACCTCGAAGTCGACGAGGCGTAAAGCCATAAGTAAAAAAAGTGTTGCACCAATGGATGTTTATCCGGAAATATTAGCAGTCTGGTATGTATGAAGGCGTAAAAATCTTAGGAGTCACATTCTTCTAGTAATAATAAGTAACAAGAAAATATTATTTCAGGAAACAATCACGCTACATCATAACCTTCGCATAACAGAACTATCAAGTAACAGAAGTTAGGTGTTCAGCAAACACGTTACAAAACAAGGTATAGACATTTCTACGTTACCTCACTGCTCACAGTTCAAACACTATTAACACTCCTCGCTGAAGAGCTGATGAATTTAGCGTATGCAAATTTTACAGTGTCTGGTGATGGCAGTCTTAAAGAGAGGTAGAGGGGCAATTTCATTAGGCAAGTATTTCAGCGTGATGTTAGCAATGTAATTACTTCGTAAACCACGCTGGCAGACCTGCTAACATTCATTCTTCTTCTAACTGTAAATTACAAGTGCTTACGTAACTTGCGTTAAATTTTAATTTTAGAGTATGTGAGATACAGAAATATATTAGGATTTACAATAAATAATTCGTAAAGTTTATTGCTATGGCAACCTCGCACGTTCTTATCGAATTAGAAATTTCATACTAATCGTATATCATTGACTTAGATGAGAATAAACATAAACTAGCACTTTATGTCAGGGATATGGGAATGGTAAAACTTAATTTGTAGGCAAGGCAGTCAGGGACTGGAATAAATTATCGAGGAACATGCATATCAAGAACCCATGACCTCAATTATCTGCTTCATATATTGTAATCTCTGTCTTCCTCTACAGTTCTTACCTCCGACTGTTCCCTCCACTAACAAATTAACCAATCCAGCATGTCTCAAAATATGACCTACCAGCCTGTCTCTTCTTTCTGTAAGCATCTTCCATAAACTTCTTCTCTCACCCATCATTTCCAAAACTCGTTCATTTCTTACTTTGTCTGTTCACCTAATTTTCAGCATTCTTCTATAGCAACACATTTCAAATGCTTCAATTTTCTTTCTTTCCGGTATTCCTAAAGTCCATGTTTCACTACCGTAAAGATGAAGAGGTTAGCACAGGATAGGAAGGGATGGAGGGTTGCATCAAAGCAGTCGAAAGACTGACGACAGCAAAAAAAAATAAAAAAAAAAAAAAAAATAAAAAAAAAATTGCAAAACAAAGCACAGCAAATACTGAAAGAATTCATGTAGTGCAATGTATACGAAAATGGCCGTCGGAGTAAACACTCCATCACCATAAAATAGATACAAAATAATAATTTCAGATAAAAGGCAAACATTTCCACTAAGTTGTCTCAATTTTCGCTATACGGTCAATTATACACAGCTTTGTCCCGATAGGTGATTTAATCCTATTCCAAACATAAAATAAATGATTGTAAATGTTAAAATTTCAACTTTTGTGGATAGCACAATGGAGAATATTCGTTACAGTCGCGGAATATTGTATCCACTAATTTCCTCTTTAACTAATCTATGTGGCTCTAGCTACTCCGATGTGTTTTACCTACACTAATATTATAAATGTTAAAGTACCTTTGTCTCTATGTCCATTTGCTATGTTTTCACAACTAAATGGCTAAACAAATCTTGATTAAATTTGTAAAGGAAATACTATGTATCATTACGAAGGAGATACGATTCTTTTTTTTTTTTTTTGAATTAATAACATATTTTGTCATGAAATTTTGCAAACTAACTGAAGGGTACCACACAGACGGATAGTGTGTGTAAGTCTCTGTGATGTTGTATTAGCCGGTCTGGCTTTGTATCTCCCGCAGTCATAATTCGAACTGACCTACCGGTCCGGTTTGAAAGATTGCAGTTCCTACTGAAATTAACTTTTGCGATGACTATCAATAAAGTCCATGGACAAACACTGAAAGTATTGGGGTAAACTTAAAAACGACGTGTAATTCCCATGGGCAGTTAAATGTAGCTAGCTCACGGGTTTCCATTCCCTAAACTCTATATGTCTTAGCAAAGGACAGCAAAACCCAAAACGTTGTGCACAACGGTGTGGACATAACAGGTGCCCAGAAAGTAACATGATTTTAAACCACAAACCAAAATCTGCCGGAGAAACATTGGTATGTTACACAGTTAACCCCCCCGCCACCCTATATTTTCGTTGTTTTTAAACATGTTGCAAATTGGTTCCCGTCATGAGACAGGTACAAAAGTAGAATTGTGTGGTGATGCCCGACACCGTGCTTTTTGGAACACCTTTTACGTATCTAATGCCCAATTCTAACAATAAAATACTAACTCCATGCGTTAGAAATTGAGGGTAACAACTACTTTGTTATATTTTAATTCAAACAACCAACAGTTCGTGTTGTTTAAAATTTTGCTATTATTTAGGTCTACTTGCGATCAGAATAGTTCTTTTTCCAAGAAAATGATACAAAGTGTTTTCATAATCATTAATGAGATCATTACCTGGGCACGGTGTGATTAGCTGTAACTAAAAAGTGTTGTGCATCTGTCAGATGCTGTCAATACGACAAGTAAAACATTTCTCAATTTATAGGACACACCAAAGTGCAATGTTCGAACACTATAATATTTTCTCCCATTTCTTCTTATTGCTTTATACCTTGTCGATGTCAGGGTCATGACAACTGTGATGTCAGGGTCATGACAACTGTGAGAGAAATGGGAACAAGAAATGCGAATGAATTGTGCCACGTTATTTTCAGGCATTCCTCCCGAAAGATTCCAAGAAACCATAAAGAACCGAAATCTAAATGGCCGCACCGGGATCTGAACCCTCTTCCACCGAATTTCAGGCCCGAGAGATTCCGCTCACCAACCACGCTCGGTAGAAACTATGATCGTTGCAGACTGTGCACCAAAATATTTTTGATCCCTTTCTCTTTTGACTGGTATCAATATTTTTAGAAGCAATAAGAAATTCGTTTTTTTACTGATATCAGCTAAGCTCTGCTTTGATATATATCTGCATTTTCTTCGAATTGGTAACATCCACTACTTTTTATTACCTGGGAAAGAGATGTCGGTATAAATGATGAACGTTTAGCAAACTCCATTGCTAACATTTTGCACGAAATCTTTGTAGTAAAATGGTCTCTGGCAGAGATAGCCAGTAACGGGCTGACAGCAGGTAATCAATTGTCCTTCCTGCGCGAACAATTTATCTCTTCTGTCAGAGAGCTGCTATCCTCCACATAAGGTCGTTGCCCAGAGAGTTTCAGGATATCTACCTAAATGGGGAAAGGTTTCATAAAGAATCAACGTATCTATTATTTGTTAGAAGCGCTGTGAACGCACATTTATCGAAGCTGATACCGAGAATGAAATTAAATTCAGTTAAGAATCCCTTAAAGACGGTATTGCGACACTGCAGAAGCAAAGTTGAGAAATATAGATTTATTTTTTAGTAACGCTTTAGGCAAAGACAATGCAAAAGCGTAAACGATTGTATAACGTGATTTTTCAGAAGAAAAAGGTCAGTGCCAATACGTGCACTGAAGACCTTCGTCTACTCACAGATTATCATCTTAAAACTGTAATCACAACGTTACTGAATTTTCAGACATGGTCTTTGTAACAGTCTCGGAATACCTATTACAGTCGTAGTCAGAATTGTATTTGAATATACCTGCGGATATTGTGCTGATGTTAAGTTACAGATTTATGTATATTCACAGCACGAGCACAAAGAGCTGATTGTCTCTTTTATAGAAGAACATTTCTGACACTTCAATTTCAGCTGCAGCAAACACAACCATAAGTACGTGAATAAATGTTGCATCGTATAAGGAATACCGGTCGCGGGGAAATGTATACAGAAGAATGAAATTTTTTGCAAATTGAATACTAAATTTAGTGCAATAATTAAAAAAGAAAGAGCAGTAAATACAAAAAGCTTTAGGCAGAAACTTGGAAGACACTCCACAAGCCATTTCAATCATATCGTCTTATCATAGAAAAATGGAGAGAATTGATACAGTTGTTATGTACCTTTGGCGTTGGGAAAGGAAATCCTCTATAATTCCTTATATGGGATATCGTTATTGTTAGCAATATGTACGATTGACTCCAGTAACCATGTATGCATGTGAGAGCCCGTTGAATACAGGGATTGAGTATCCATTACCTTGGAAATTGAGGGTCCTTGGTTCAATTCCTGATATGTATAAAAAAAAATTCAAATCACAAATACGACATTCATATCTGCCAAAGCTTATAAAACTCTGTGATCGCACTGTATGTCGGTTTCATGCATTTGACTAACTGGTTTGTTAGGCCTCCTCAAATCTTAATAAGTTACGTTTATCAGATAAATTCGTATTTGTTATTTACTTACTGCTGGTTATCAGAAATATAAAATCGCGACTTGGTACGCGTGTATTGAGAGTTTTTGCCAGAAATAAATATAGAATGTTGATGGTAACGAAGGATTGGTCCCAAACAATATAGAGTCCGCATAATGTGACAGGAAAGCTATCACCATATCATTGCGCCGTCGAACCTGTCTCTTGAAGAGAATCAATTTCCAACATATTTCTGTCACCATTCGATAAGGTCTCAAAATTTCGTGACTACAACTGTTAATCATACTGGTAAAAATATCCTGTGCCCTTCATACAGATTTCCTTATAAAATTCCATCACAACGATATAGACAGTTAGTAGTCAAAACGTAACAAAAAGACAGAGACTGACTTCCGTATTTATAATATTACTGTGGTTCACACTCACACACTGACTGCGAACAACACCTAAGGGATCATTATAACGTAAAAAAGTGTACACCTACAACATTGCAAGACTACCTACGATTTGCCTCGCATTGCACCCCTAACTTTCTAATATCTACGGTTTAACATTCAATCCGAATAACCTACGGCACAGGCATGACTCTTACGATGAAAAACAATTTTTAAAAATCTTAGCCTCCACGGAGATTTGAACCGGAGACCACGACATTCATAAGCAAGCGCTTTAACCACAGAGCTACCAGTCCACTACACGGAAACACGGTACGGAGACGTCCATATCCAACGTGTCTGTCTATTGCCGTATTTCGAACTTACGAGACAACATGTGTTACTTATACAGATAATTTTTCAACCAAATGTAGACAGTATTTTTCTCCTTGTTTCAAAGGATAAGTGTGCAAAGTTTCGTCGAGATCGGATGAAAACTGTGGATTTGTATGAAGAACAAACTAACAATATCTTTATATATAAAGATGAATGTATGTTTGTTTGTTGGTTTGTTTGTTCTTCATACAAATCCACAGTTTTCATCCGATCTCGATGAAACTTTGCACACTTATCCTTTGAAACAAGGAGAAAAATACTGTCTACATTTGGTTGAAAAATTATCTGTATAAATAACACATGTTGTCTCATAACTTCGAAATACGGCGATAGACAGACACGTTGGATGTGGACGTCTCTAGACCGTGTTTCCGTGTAGCGAACTGGCAGCTCAGTGGCTAAAGAGCTTGCTTATGAACTTCGTGGTCTCAGGTTCAAATCTCCGTGGAGGCTAAGATTTTTAAAAATTGTTTTTCATCGTAAGAGTCAGGCCTGGGCCGTAGGTTATTCGGATTGAATGTTAAACTGTAGATATTAGAAAGTTAGGGGTGCAATGCGAGGCAAATCGTAGGTAGTCTTGCAATTTTGTAGGTGTACACTTTTTTACGTTATAATGATCCCTCAGGTGTTGTTCGCAGTCAGTGTGTGAGTGAGAACCACAGTAATACTAATATAAATACGGAAGTAAGTCTCTGTCTTTTTGTTACGTTTTGACGACTAAATGGCTATATCGTTGTGATGGAATTTTGTAAGGAAAGCTGTATGAAGGGCACAGGATATTTTTTCCAGTATGATTAATAGTTGTAGTCACGAAATTTTGAGATCTTATCGAATGGTGACAGAAATATGTTGGAAATTGATTCTCTTCAAGAGGCAGGTTCGACGGTATAATGATATAGTGATAGCTTTCCTGTCATATTATGCCGACTCGATATTGTTTGGGACCAATCCTTCGTTACCTACAACTTTCTATATTTAATTCTGGCAAAAGAATTCTTAATCCACGCGTACGAAGTCGCGAGTACGAGGCTAGTATAAAGATAAAGTAACATATAATTCTAAGAGTACTAAGAAATCAGAAACACAAGTAACTGTATATTCTAGTTTCTAGATTGTCTGGGTAGCGTTGCGTCCTGTTATAAAATGCTTTATTCTTCTTCTAGGCTATCGAATCATGGTTACGCCCTAGAAGAAGGGCGAAGCATCTCGGCCGCAACGCCGTTACTTCATACTAGAAAGTGGCTCCATCCGAATAGCTTAGAAACAATTTACTCCAAACGTGGGTGCGTTTGACTGAATCACACCCTATTCAGACGTAATAACATAAAATGTTTGTGTATCATTTATGCAACATATGACTCTGTGCGCATACATGACTGATACAGCCATTGTTAAATAATGATTTCACTTATGCAGGACGGAAAACAATGATGTACCGTTTACAATTCCACAATATTTGAACTAGAACTATTATACACGCTCAGGATATATTTCAGTTGTCCTAAAATTATGATGTACACATACACATTGAATCTTCAGATTATACAGGGCGTTCGCCGGAAAACGCTACCCTCCCAGTCTGTTGCCGTCGGCAACTTGCTCGGTCAGTGGAGCTAGCAGTTTCCGCCAACCGGCACCGTGAATCACCGCACTGTTTAACACCTCCGCTGCCCCAACAGTGCATTGCAGTGACCCTTACATTGTTAAGAACGGTTTCTTTGCATTGTAGATAGTTTGTGACTTCAGTCTCTTATTAATCAGTGTTGTGAATAAACGTTTCTTTGCGGTTTGGCTGGTTTGGGGCTTCATACTCTTATTAATCTGTACCGTGTTTGAGTGTGAGTATAATTATGGTACGTTACAGTTTGCAACAAAGAATATTTCTCTACGATACATATGTGAAGAAGAAGTCGTTTAAAAAGTGTCGCAGTAAATTTCGTCGCGAATTTCCTGGCGCTTTACTGCCAGCTAAATCAACAATTCTGCGTCTGGTTAAAAAAGTAAGAGAAACGGGTTCATTTTTTAACAAAAAGAGACTGTCGGTCAACCGTATTCTCACAGAGGAGAAAATTAACGATATCGCTTTTCGACTAGAACAGTCACCCAAAAAATCATTAAGTCAGTTAGGGCAGCGTGTGTCTCGAAATATGTTCAGAAGATGTGAAATGTGCATTACACAAGAGGGTCAACACTTCCAGCATCTTTTATAAGGTAAGCTAATGAATTACGTCACATTTAAATGCTTAGCACACAAGTTTATGAAGTTTATGAAGCGTAATTATTATGAAATAGTCCGCGGCCGACGGTCGAACAATGCCGGAAACTGAGCGCTCGCTCGCCGGGAGCAGTTTCTTCCTTGTAGCGCTAACAGTGGGTTGCGTTTCCCGGCGAACGCCCTGTATATCTCAGCTGTGTGAGGCGTAGACGTGTCTTCTGTATTTCTGGTAGATCCAGTACACGCAACTTCCAGTACGTGACGGTATCTAAGTCTTAACAAATATATGCTAGCTCAAAACCAGTAACACTGAAGGAATATATTAAATGATAAGATGCATTTCGAATTCGAAAGTTTTAAAAACACAGTTATTGTGAGAGTTATACGATGTGCCAACTTCAAAGTTGTTACTCATTTTAAGAAAATATTTTCGCATTCCGGCTTAGAATACGCTATATGATTTATCAGTCTATTTATGTTTTAGAAAGTGCTTGACCTGATAAAAAGAAAAGCAAGTAGAACGTATCGTCCAATTTAAGGTTCATAAAAAAAAGGTTCACAGTTAGCAGCATGGATCTTGATGGCGCACAATAATCAGATCAAGTGAGGCAAGCAGAAAGACATGCTAGCTTACAACATGAGCGATAGCTTTGGAACAAGCAAACTATAATCGAATAACAAATATTATGCCTCCTCCAAAAAATATCGCTCTCGGAGACCAGTGATGGTGATTAGGGTTCATAGCAGTGCTTCCATAATCTTCTAGAATTCCTGTTTCAGTCTCAGGAAGCAGTACAATAAATACCAGATAGTACAATGTCTATACTTTTACCAAAACATTGGCGACACAAGTAAGGCTCTCACTACTTAATTATTATTCCAGTGACTTACGTAAGTTTCAAGTCTTAACAGAACAGATCCATAAGTAGACTACTCCGAAACAAGCTAATGTGGCGGAAAAAAATCAACTAATTTTCTACTCTAATGTACATCGAGAAGTTAAAACTCGTCATTAGCAGTATTAGTATCTAAAACCAAATTCAAATTAGGGATCAGAGGGTCAATGTTGTTCTCTATTCTAAGAAATACGTTTTCAAAAATCTTGATATTCTGGAACGGTTCAAGAACGTTTGAAACTGCTGTACGGAAACTAAAAATGGCGGATGCCTCCGCCATCGCTCTAGATCTGCTAAGACTTGCCTTCACCCTAACACAAGCCAGGTCACGGTTTGTGAACAAGCTTAATGACTTGCATCTCGGCTTGCCTGTCTGCATACCTCATAATTTCTTTCGTTTACGAACATCGCAGGAAGAAGTTAATATAAGCAGCTTGTCTCTTGCACGACAAAAGAAGACATTTTGAAGCGGAAATTAACTCTCTAACGCTGTGACATGAAATCATTTCGACGTTCCATGCCGTTTTGAGTTGTCTTCTGATTTTAACACTACCTTATCAGCACTTTTAATGAGTGGTTTCCATTGTTTTAAATTTTCGTAAGGTATTATTGTTTGTATTTTCTCGAGTGCCATCTGGCGATATGTTTGATGATATGTTAATTACGTATGCGTTGTTTCAAGTAGGATATTATGGAGAAAGAAAATGCTTAATACTGTTATGATCTAATCATTAAAAAATTATGTAGGGTTGATAAGGCACTGATGTTGAAGTTTCACCAACTGCTTTTACACTAATCCGAAGAAATACGAAAAGCGAAAACGCTTGCAGCCGCTTTCCCGCGTTTGCTAATAATATCCACTCCCGTTTACCAACAAAAATAGGAAATTTATGATTACATTGTTTGCTAAAAATTCAATTCTACCTGGGACGTTAATATTTAGAGTAATATATGTCTTAAAAGTAAGACATTATAACTTCATTCGAATGTTGATATCAGTCTCCTTGGTGATGTTTGCAGAAAAAATGTTCAGTAAGGAAAAGAAACATACTGTTTAGTGTCTCTCGTATGGTGACCTACATTTTCTAAATAAAATATCAGTTTTGACCTAAGGTGAACCATGGTAAGATTGGATGGATGGTAAGGAAGATTCCTTAATGAGGGCACAAAATACTGTGCTGCCACCATCCCCGCTTCATATGCTAAGGCTGCATTTTGTGCAAATCTGTCTGTATTCAACCTGTCCACGTTCTTCCATATTGAAAGGTAATCAAAATATGAAACGAATGTCCCGCTGTAAGGGAGTATTTGGAATAATATTTGTTATTGTGTATTTACTCTCATCGCCTTTAACACTTTTCTGTGGTACTACTTTCACCGTCAGTGATGTCATTGCTAGGGAAGGATGTTAAGCACTTTTGGTCATACCATCACATTGGATTAAGGATTCGTGAAATATGGATAAGAAACATTTATCAGGGTTTCGGTGCTGTATCACTTATCCATCTAATTTTGTCTGGATATTTTTTTAAGACTCTTCAACTTGTTGACTGCTAGATCAAGCAGAGGATGGGAGCAAAGGATGGTAAGGAATACTGCCAGGGCAATTAATAATAATAATATTAATAAAATAATAATAATAATAAAACCATTCCAACATTCGCTGGGAATGATTTAGAGAAAACATGGAAAACCGAAATATGGGTGGCCGTACGGATATTTGAACCCGCGTTCTCCCGAATGCCGGGTGTTTCCGCACAGCCACCACGCTCTGTGACGTCTTAAGTTATGCAGTACCGAATTTTGGAGTTCACACCAACTCGACGTGTTAAGCACCTCAGTCGGAAATTCGGAGATAACTATTTTCGAAATGAGTTTATGCTACGGGAGTTTAGAGCTCTCGTTGTGTGACAAACAGCACGGGACGTGACTCGGTTCCCGCTCTGCTCCTATCGGATCGAGGTGCAAACAAGATAGCGCCGCGGTCAGAGGGCGCCGACTGCGTCTCCGCGTGATGCGATACGCTCTGTCAACTACCAGCGCACACACGCAGTCGTAATTACACGGCCGGTTATCGGCCACCCACACTACTAGTTGATACCACATCCTCTGTAGCGCCATCTCTGTAGCTACCTCATAGCTAAAAATACAGGGGTGAATCGTTTTGAGTGATAACACGAGACCAGACTGTTGCTGTTCCTCCGCGATTCACTGCAAAGTGGATGGCGGACCTTTTTAATACAAAAAAGTATATGAACGGGAAGGGATATAGAGAAAATACAGGAGGTGCCCATGGGCTACCTTAAGGAACCATCTTGGTCGATGTCGATGTCACTAGAGGCTGTAAAAGACAAGGAACAGGGAGAAATTCAGAAATGGCCTTTTGAAGAAACCATCCAGGAAGTCCCCTGAAGCGATTTGTGAATCCATGGAAAATCTAGATCTGTTTGGTCGTACGGGGATTCGAAACAGCATCGTCTGGAATGCATGGCCAGTTCTTTATCGCTCACCCACCATGGCTGGTAACATCTTGGATGCGTCTGAAAACCATGGAAAAACCATGGGAAAACGAGGTCCTGCTTGGTCATGCTAATGCTAGAAGACGCGAGTATTCAGCTTATCTGTATTTACGCATAATGAATTGCACACTGCTTCACTTGAGGAAATATAAACCATTGTGTTTGGTGTCTTACTGTCCTCTGTGAATGATAGTTGAAATATACACTGACGGAAATATGAACCCAACAAAAAGAAGGTGATAAATAACGTGAACATATAGTAAACATGAATATAAGAATTTTTAATTATATGTCCCAGTCATATACGAGGGCTGTCCAGAAAGTAACAGACGTTTTGTAATAAAAAATAAACAAAGTGAAAAAAAAACGATTTTTATTATATACATTTAAGAGGTAAACTCTTAGGCTATTTTTCAACATAATCGCCATTTAAATTAAGGCACTTATCATAACGTGGTACAAGCTTTTCGATACCCTCTCTGTAGAAATTTGCCGCCTGAGACTTCAACCACTGGTTTACACCGGCATGCAGTTGAGCGTCAGTTTCAAACCGTTGTGTTGCGAGCCACGTCTTCATCGCCGGGAACAGGTGATAGTCGCTCGGTGCCAAATCCGGGCTGTACGGCGGGAGATTGAAAACTTCCCATCCAAAACCATCCAAGAGCTCTTGGGTATGATTGGCCGTGTGTGGACGAGCGTTGTCGTGGAGAAACAAAACTTTCTGAGTTTTCCCCGACGCTTGTTTTGTATCGCGCGTCTTAATGTTCTGAGTGTTTCGCAATACCTTTCTGAAGTGATTGTTTGGACACGTTCAAGAAATTCAACGAGAATCACACCCTTAGCATCCCATAACACAGTAGCCATAATTTTTCCTGCTGACAGCGTTTGCAGACACTTCCTCGGTTTCTTGGGTGAATGCGTGTGTCCCCATTCCATAGACTGCCGTTTTGTTTCACAGGTGACGTGCTTTACCCAAGTCTCGTCGCCAGTTACGATACGATCGATAACTTGGTTTCCAGTTTTGGCGTAGTCTTCCAGAAACGTCAGTGCTGCAGCAAGTCTCTGTTTTTTGTGGTCTTCTGTTAAGATTTTCGGAATCCACCTGGCACAAAATTTGTGGTAACCAAGTTTACCAACCACAATCTCATGAACTAAACTCCGTGAAATTTGGGGGAAATGTTCTGAAAACTCCGTAATCGTGAAACGACGATTTACACGGATTTTTTCGTTGATTTTCACCACCAGTTCATCACTCACAACACTAGGCCTACCCATGCGGTCCTCATCGTGAACATTGGTTCGACCATTTTTAAAATCAATGCACCATTGCCTCACTCGGCTTTCACTGATTATTCCTTGGCCGTACACATCACAAATCTGGCGATAAATTTCAATTGGTTTGTGATTTTTCGCCAACAAAAACCTTATTACAGCTCGCAATTCACAACTGGCGGGATTTTTAATTGGAGCGCTCATTTTAACACTCTACTGTATTCAAAGTACGATAGGAACGATGTGCAAACTACCACGGCTGGTTGCGTACTGAATTTATGAACAGTCTGACGCCAAGATGGCGGCGCTAGGAGCACCCATTTTTGCGCCAGGTCAAAACGTCTGTTACTTTCTGGACAGCCCTCGTATTTCGGTGTCTTCACATTCTGTTTTTAAAATAAGAATGCCTGATAACTTATTGGCAAAATCAAAATCGTTGCTCAATTCACCTCTATTGTTTCCAATGAATATGAAGTGTAGTATTTGTTTACCTTGGCGAACCGTTATACTTTTAGTATCTATATTCGCTATGGCTAATTTCTTTCGCGAAACGTGACACATCTGCTGTGTTAGGTACCTGCATTGACTGTTATCACATAGCTTTAACACCAGACACGATTATCAAATACAGAAAAATAAACCATGTATACAAAATCGTATTGTCAGATATGCTCCTGAAACTCGAGTAATCTGCAAACCTAGAGTTTATATGAACACATTGACGAATAAACAATCGGATTTCTATATTGATAGACAATTAAAAAAATAAAGTATTTTCAAAGAAGTCTCTATTACGGAAATTAGTTTTAAAACAGAAAACTGCATTGCAGTAGTAACTTCGACTTTTAAAATTATTTTTATTTTTTCCTACATTTTTGGTACTGAATGATTTTGAATTTAGAATCGGTTGCTACAGCCTAAATGAAAACAAAAATTTACCTGATGTTCTCAAGCAACGATTCACGATGATCTTTCAGTTCTGAATAGAAGGAAATATTAGGCGCGGCAGTATCTACGCTCGTTTTTTACATGCTTTATATTAGCTTGACTTGTATGTATGTATGTATGAATGTAACGGAATTTTACAACTCCATTTTGACCCACTTCCAGATGTCCGAGCTGGTTGAAATTTGGCACACATATTAAGAACCGGTGACAATACAAGAATTTCATAGCTATATCCTGCTATTCTCATTACTTTGACAGTAACAAAAGAAAAATTGTTGAATGTCGTGAAATTTTGCAATTTAATTTTAACCCAATTCCAGATGTCCGAATTGTTTGAAATTTTGCTGATGTATTGATAACTGATTACAATACAATAATTTCATAGCTATATCTTGATATTATCATTACTTTGACAGTAAAAATAGACAAAATTTGCACACGTTTAAAGAACCGTTAACAATGCAGCAGTCTCTTAGCAACGTCCTGCTATTCTCGTTACTTTGACCATCTCCAGTTTCCCGGGCGTGATTTACGAGCCTTGGTTGCTGACGACGATCGTCTTCCACTGTCTCCTATCCAGAAAGGTTTCTCTGTCTGCAGTCACTTAACGTGATGTTGAATAGTGATTATTCGAAACATTACTTCATACAAGTACTATTATAGAAGAGTAGTCTTCCACATTTACCTCTGTCATTTAATTGTAATTAACTCGTGGAAGTAATAATTAAAAATGAAATTACAACACAAAGATAAAGAGAGATTGGCGAAGAAAAGCCAACAGTAGGAAACATACTTTTGAAACTATCTGAACTAAAAAGTTAAAAATAAAATTGTAGTTTAAAAAACTAAAAACACGCTTTCGTCGTAATGTGAACTAAAAGGTTAAAAATAATCTTTAAATATAAAGATTTTGTTTAACAGTGATGGGACGTCCCACAATACAGGATAAATTAATTTTTTTGAATAAGCTTAAAGAATAAAGTCACTGATTACAAAATTAACTTTAATGTAAAAAAAAGCGTGGGGTGCTCTCTACACAACTTTTGACAATGACTCTACCTTTACAAACAGCGAACGACAAAAAATATAAGACAACTTATATAGCACCCCATGCTGTTTTACATTAAAGTTAATTTTGTAATCAGTGACTTTATTCTTTAAGCTTATTCAAAAAAATTAATTTATCCTGTATTGTGGGACGTCCCATCACTGTTAAACAAAATCTTTATATTTAAAGATTATTTTTAACCTTTTAGTTCACATTACGACGAAAGCGTGATTTTAGTTTTTTAAACTACAATTTTTTCTTATTAACCTCGACGTATTGAAAACAGAATTCTCTATAGTTTCACTGAAACCCTTACTCGGGAAAGCCTATCTCATTAATATTCATACCATCTGCAATCCTTGTGTACCACATTCCCGCAAAATGCTTTACTACTTTCCTTTAGCAGTAAATAATATAAAAACCAAATCGAATACTTCGCCTGTTAGAAAAGAAAGTTTGCCCTAATGATGCTAGACAGTAACAGTAATGAGGGTTAGGAATAAATAAAGTTGTCTATCCTCGGAGTAACAGAATACTCATTTTGACGGAGAATAAACCCGGTTCTCCTCATAGAGTAAACAGTTTTCTGAAATTGGTATAAATTACAAATATATATATATATATATATATATATATATATATATATATATATTTTCTTTCTCCAATTTTACTTGCTCCTTTTTTTTTGGGATTATGTGGCTAACGTGAATGTGAAGAACATTGTTGACGCACTGAAAGTGATATACGCAGAATTCGTTCCGTGAGTGAAGGGAAGTTACAACAAACTCTTAGTTTTGTTTGCAGCTCTGACAAGAAGAGCGTCGTCTTTTCGCTCCGTGCCTCGAGGTGACACACACAGTGTAAGGTGCCGTCTGGCAGATGTCGCCGTCTCCGTGTCCCTTGCTGCGCCGCCTCGCACAGCGGGGATAAAAAAGGAGTCCCTGGGGGATTGACATCACGTGCGACACATTCGCAGCGACGTTTTTCACGAATTTACCAGCGGAGCTTACAGAGAACTTGAGCCTCAGCGAACAATGCAACGCAGATGATCGTGTGGCAGAGAACTAACGGCATTAAGGAGGCGGTTAACTTTCCATTTGTGTACAGTTCTCACTCGCATAAGATACTTACTTATATAATATCAGTATTTCTAAAACATAACAGAAAAAACTTGATAGTAAATAGAACAAAATCTGCTGTCAAATAGTATAATACGATCTTTGTATATGAAGACAGGTGGCTGCTATAGTTTATATATTTTGCTGTCGCTTGCAACTGGTTTCGTTGAGCCGGACTGGAAAGTATTTTATGAGAAAAAAAATAAATATTTACATTTACTTCAAATACTATCGGTTATTTCTGAAACTATTTCTCAGTTCAACATTTACCGTAGAAAAGATTTAATGAAATAATTTAAGTAAAATTTGGTCTTTAGGTATCCGTGCCAAGTGATTAATATATTTCCACATACCGTAAATCCGTTCCGATACACAAACGGTTACACATTATCACCCTCCACCACACACATTTAGTGAATCGAGGAACAATAATAATAGTAATAGCATATTTATTGGCAAATGTAATAGAACGGCGTGTTTCCATTACTACGTCCTGGTCTGAACTTTTGTTCGTTCTCTTCTAATGAGAAGTTCAAAAAAATTGCCAATACTGTCATTTAGATAATTGGGGGTCAACGGAATCAAAATTGCCGCCGCTAGATCCTGTGTAGGACCAGGGAAACTGCTGGACTCAAATGTAGCCATTGTCAACAATCGTATTTCATTCCACATCGTAGAAGTTTCCTTGCCGTCTTTATATTACGACAAAGATGGCTCCTACATTCCTTCTTTTTGTTCATAACTAATACCTGGACTTTCTTCAATACTTATTCATATTTAAGTAACTTTCTTGTATTGTAAATCGCTATTCATATTTAAGTTACTATCTTGTATTGTAAATCGCTTAAATTTTTAATGCATCTTTGGGGGACTAAATGGAAGCTTGCCACCACAGCAACCTACGTATGTACTAATTAATGCGCATGATGAAAATTTTGCATTGTGGGATAATGTCGTTTACAGCTTCTTCAATCGAGCTATTCAAATCTGTATAGTGCAGCATATGGTTATTTCCATCAAACACTAGCTTGATCTCTTGTATCGCCTGTGACGTAATTTAACGACTCTACTTTCTGAATGTTCTATTTTCATTTTATTTTTTACTGTTCGTAGATAAAGAGGTAAATGTTATCAAGAAGGGGAATTAACCTGATTGCTGTGAAATGCCCTAGTTTTGACGATGACATATATTGTTGATTGCAGTTGGCAAACAATCATTCAAGATAGTCGCGGGCCAACTTCTTTCTAAGCAATCAGCCCTATATTGTAAGTTACCATCCGCTAGGGAGACTACACTATGTTTCGGTACTCTCGTTCTGGCTTCCATCTCTTCTACTTCATGGAATTCTGAAATATCTCTCTCCGGCTATCGTAGAATTAAACCGATCCTCTTACACTCTTATCCATGCTCTTCGTTTCCAATCGGCCTTATAAAAGATTGAGAAGAAATTGACAAAACTGATAACCATGTGAGAAGCATCAAGCAAGAAAAATCAATAAAATTATCGTTAAATTCAGAGATCAGTTCCGCCCGCATACACGAAAATTCGGCTAACGGTACTATCTGGAACAGCAAATGAGAAGCGTGATCAGACGACTGCACTTTGGGCTACCAAAATTTCATGAAGACAAACTTTTTCAACCTGTTAAGTCAAAGTATCTCCCAATTGTGCACAAAATTCCATGTTTTGCAAATTTATTATTTCAAGTTGGTTATTTACCTTATCCTAATCTTAACGTGGAAGACGGCTGATACTCTCCGAATGATATCTAATGACAGACAGAAACATCCGAAATGTTTATATTCCAAACAATTGTAATTACTATTTTTCTTCAACTCTCCTATGTCAAACAAAAGCTTGAAATTACTGCAGTCAATAATCAATATCTGAATTAATATTAATACGCTATCGCTTCATACTTCACATCGTTCTATAACCAAATTTACAGCGATTATATTACAGCCATATGGAAAATTCACAATAAAACTCAATGCTGCCGAAATGAATCATTGGTCTTTAATACATAGCCGTCAGTGATCTAACAGCTCTGTCCCTGTTGGATATATTGAGGTTTTGAAAGTTGTCAGTACTGAAAATGGAATAAAAGATGGAAAAAAGTGAGTTTTGTCTTCAATTATCGCTATGGAAAGCAAACTATGTTCAAAATGGTCTGATGATATGTACGGCTGTAAAACGAAAAAATTACTTCTTTGCGTATGGAACTCTACTCTGTATATGGTAGTTGTCGACCGTCTATGTGAAGACTTTAATGAAATTCTAGACCATTATAATTTGTTCTAAACATAAAAGAGTTCTATAAACTGGCATCACTTTAGAAACAGGATAAAGAATTCTGTTTTATCAGGCTGAATACTACTGTTTAAAAACTCAATCATCAATAAATGAGTGACTAAATTTCTTCGCTTTCTTTTGGAATAATTCCTCACTGTGGAGCACGGAAAATCTATAAAGTAAACATTAAACTAATACATATGAGTAATTGTCAGGATTAAATTTTGTCATTTAGTGTACCTTAATTTCTTGGCACAAGGAGAAATAACACTTAAACTAAAGTAAATGAAAATTGAAGACTTCCATTTTCATTTTAGAACGCGTTTATTTATTTTGACAATTCTATCCAAAGTTAAGCGTTTTTAATTTTTAACCTGGCTGTAAATTAGCCAGTAATTTAAAAATGAAATAGAATTTAGATCGCATTTATCAAATTATCATTAAATAATATAACGTCTTCTGATTATTCGAAATCACCCAGTCATTCATTTGGATGAAAAAATAATTACTACTTGCGACCCATACGTTTATCACATACTCTAGTATTGATGTTTACGTGATTTTATTTAAACATTCAAATTGATATTCATGTGCGATGCACCAGGTTTGTGAAGGGACAAATAAAATATGAGTAGCTTGTATCTCTGGCGTTTTACGCATGTTTTGAATGCTTATTGATCAAATTAACATGTGACAGAAATTTTACAATGTCAGTGGAATTCATGAAAGGAATTTCAATTAAAAGCACAGTAGTTGTAGCTACGCAATGTAGCGCTTGATCCCTGGCTGCAGTGAGAGGATTCTTTTTTTATCAAAAAAAAGGAAGAGGATGACAGCTGTACCAGCAGACATTAAGCCAGGTTAAAGCTCACTGCTAATTGTATTATGTTCCAACGCGTGTTCCCATTTGCGCAGCGTGGTATTATTTAATTTTCAGTTTTTTACCATTTCATAGCGTGCACATCGTAACACATAATTGAAACCGTCTAGTTTGAGGCCATACACGAAGAGAAGTTAGACAGATTTCAGAATACCCGGCAGCGGAACAATCAACCAAAGTAGCGGGGTGAAACAACTGAAACATAGGCAAGTGTATGGTTTTCGATTCATGCAAACGATAAGTACTTACACAGTTCCATTTAATTTAATAGCAATGGATCGCACACTGCGGCGGCAATTTCAGTAGACACACATTTTTCTTCTTTCCTGATCCCGTTAAATTATTTCAGTGTTTTTGTGAATTATTGATCACTTCTCTTGATAATTTGTTCCAATCCCTGATTCCCTTACCTACATAAGAGAATTTTCCCACTCCCTTAAGCCCGAAATCCGAGTGCAAGCTTGTGGTCATGGTAATCTTTTCCGTTTAATGCACCTCTCTTACTTCTTACACGAATAGTTTTCCACGCTTCATCACCAATATACGCCATGAACACTCCCACAACCTTCTCCACCCTGCTCCTGCTTTCTAATGAATCCCATTCCTGGTCCTATATGATCTCAGTTACTCATTGTGTTCTTCAGTAATTTCCAAAGGCAAATCTGGCAGCCCTTCTTTGCACCCCTTCCAGCTCTTGTATTTAATACACAAAATGTTCATATTCGAGCAATGGTTCGACCAAAGAAGTTAATCAAATTCCCTTCTTCTTTGGTTCATTCCGTCATCACTCTCTACAACAAGTAAAGGATTTTTAATCCTTTCCTCATATCTGTCCAATGTGTCATTTACACTACACAATTTCCTTGTTCCCCACAGGGTGAGCTACGGAGTTTTATTTATTGACTACACAGATACAGAGCTTGTTTATACGCAGGTACAGTACATTAAAGCAGACGGGCCGGAGACGGTGGAGCGTCTGACCACACACTGAGTAATGTCTTTAAACTGCGGTTAAGAAGATTTCTTTGAGAGGTTGGAGCTGTATGGTAAAAAGCGATGAGTTCGTGGTGCTGGAAAAAATGCCAAGGCTAAAGAAGGGATTGTAGATCTCTATCTTTGCCAGTAGAAATGGAGGTCCTCTGAGCCGTAGCGAGGACTATTTTGTGTATTATATCACCCTATGAAACAAGAGATCAGGCTTGTTCTCAGCCAACTTAATTACTAATACGCTAATGAAATCGAAAATTATTTTTTATTTCCAAGTTTGAGGATTAATAAATAAGGAAACCGTCAATTATATTGATGAGGTATTAATTATATATATAAATTAACGCTTGAAACTGAGGAACATGGAGTATAACATTCAGACAGGAGGATTTATGTTCTCCGCGATTTTCTACAATAAAAGAATACGCATCGTACAGTGACTATTTGGGTTTGGATCAGTTTTACATTTCTTTGTACAAACCGCTAAATATGGTGGTTTCTGAACCTAAGGAATCTTCGATATCGGTGATATTAGTTCTAAACTTCTAATGGTGTTATGTTGCAAGCAATAATGGTTTTAGATTTAGTAAGTGTACTTAGGGAGTAAATCATTTTCTGACAGCTAACATTGAGAATTAAGGCCCGCATCTCTTGTTCACTCTACTTGAGACAACTTTCAACTCAATTTACTCACTGAATATATCGTATGGAAGTCCAAAACATCCCAAAACGTAAAGCAGAGTCTGATCTTTCCTTGTCCTGATAGTGTAACGTTTTATCATTCGTCAGTCATCACGTTTATGACATGTTAAAGTTAACACAATTGATTCACTGACTTTTCTACATATTATTTGACACCGCGATGCAGATTGTTTGCTGTGCTCCATTCATACAGTTTTTATATGGGCTATATTTGCTTCTACTACTTTGTTTGATAGGTCTAAAACATTTTAAAGCAATAACAAATTGGATCCTTGAAACTAAGTGTTTTCGAATTTACTTTTCGCGGCACACTACAGTCACGTTCTTTTTGCAATACGATAACCCAAGTACAAATGAACATGGTTTAAACTTCATATATTTGCTTTTATATTTTAGGGCCTGTAATTTAAAAAAAAAAAAATCAAGAAATTCCTATAAAAATTTTCTTTGAATGAGACGTATGTTTAAAAGACGTCAATAACTATGAGAGTTTTTCAGTGATTACTTTAACGGTAGATATTGTCAGCTAATAGCAGCCAATACAAGTATTTGTGGATAGAGTAACCGGTATAACAATGATACTATTTAAACGATTTCCTTTTTTTATCTGGTGATTAACGTTATATTAATAGATAAGGCCATTAGAAACTATCTGTACTGAAAGAAGAAAGCGACAGTTGTGGGCTGTATCCGAACTGTGTGAATTTGTTTGAGATGTTTGTTCCGTTATTGTGCTTCTAAAAAACTGTATCCCTGGCGAAAACTAGAACCGTTCCGGCATACTCGTAGATGATTTTAGAGAAGATAATAAAAGTATACTGAGATTGTCGGTAGGCATGAAGCTGCAGAATTGTAAGTCACAATGCCAATATATTTTATTCACCTGTTACGTGTATATGCTCACGAGACTGTTTTACGGATACAAGTTAAATGATGTGAGGTTAATCGTATAGGGTTCGAACGTTCCGTTATCGGATACGGTAACGTCTCGAGGAAACATTTGTAATTATTTTGCGAACAGAGGAAGAAGTTGGAACAACTAATGTTTAGTAAAGCACCAGCAGGTCAAGGAGTTATGTCCCCTGCGGCATTCATCTAGTCGGCAAATTTATTTTGGGTTTGTAGATATCAGCCACAAAGAAACGTATGTTTTATATAACGGTGTGTAAGCCATGTGACCGGTACGCCGTTGGGGGGAATGTGTGACAGGAAACGTGCGGTGCGGCCGGGTTCGTTGGCCTGCACCGCGCCGGGCGCCTTTGAGGGGCGCGTGTTCCGAATACTACGCCCCCGCCTCCGCCGCGCCGCGCCGTTCAGGACAGACCGCTAGTCCGCGAGCTGTCCGCTGCATATTTCATTGCGAACGTGACGGGCGCCACAAAGACTTGCCCCGCCACGCTTGTTTATTTCTACACCCACCCAGATGACAGTATTACATTCACAGCGTAATCCTCGCGAACAATGACAAAGTAAAAACTTGTTTTGCGTTTTTCATTCTGTTTTCCGTAATCATCTAGGCGGATACTGAGTCGCTCCCCGACTCTTGCCTCAAAAATTTAACAGATTAAAATAAACACACAGCACACAGATTACATTGTTCATCGGGATGCGACGACGTTTACACTCGTCTGTATAGTATGTCTCTTTGCGTATTCTACATATTATAATAAGTAATTTATTGCTTGTGCTAAAAGCCCCTTGTGAGACCAAGATCTCTTTTCCAAATCAGTGGAGTGTCCTGACATGAGATAGATGAGAGGGACTGGCGGTTCCTCTTTGCCCTAAATAATGAGCCGACTCGGCGGGTTACATACTGGGACGCTTGCCCAACCAAGTCTGCAATGTTGCGTTTGTTCGTCAAGAACGCCGGAAGGGCATCTGAACAAACAAGGCTGGCCCTACTAAGAACATGTTTGCTGAAGATACGTCAAGCTCGCCCACCGGAATTAATGTATTTGTGCAAGACAAAGAAGAAGATATAGAAATAGAGGACTGAGTCACGCGACGTCACAATCGGTCTGCCAAATAAAATGCAAGAGAGGTTCTGGGGGCGAGGAATGTGTGAGTGAGTGTTACGAGTTTCCTCCAATAGCAGAATGTTCAAGTAAAAATGTTGCTAACATTTAGAAATGTTCGTTCGCATGTCGGGACATCTCGAGAAAGCGGGGGACGAGGATCATCAGTAGTTGACTACTGTGACACCAGGGCGCTCCTAAAAGACGAAAGACGGAGCCGAGTTGAAGTGCGAGGCGGCTTGGAGAGGAGAAGAGTCATTCGCAGCCACCTCGCCACCCGGTAGGGTAGCGGAGGCCCACAGCGCGCCGCTGTATTGTGTGAACTTACTACAATTCTGTGGCGATCCGAGTCTTAAGTCTTGCAGTTAATGGTGCTGCCCGTTGGACTGCAGATAATGGTAAAGACACTCTGCCTCTGATCATTTTCTACGTTTGTTTGCCTATGCTCACTCAAGCCATGGACAAAGAAATTTGTCTGATAAGGCCTTGTGTTCTACCGAACCATGGACCCTGAGTTCAAAGTCGTGTGCATTTGTTTAACAAAACTTTTGAGCAGTGAGACTGAATCAACTGGCGTCCTGGGATTTAAGTAAAACAGTAAAATGAAAAGTACTTTTCCAGTTTGTCTTGAGTAATTGTTTAATAATGTTGTTGATTCAATAATTTAGTGATGATATTTGTTTTGCATTTGATAGATAATAATAGGTACTTACTATAGGGCCTTGACCCATTAATGTAGTGCGTTGGTGTTGGTTTGGAAACAGAGGCGTAGCTACCATAGCAGTGCACAGGGCCCTCACGCTCAGGGGGCCCCCGAACGCAGCTGAAGGGGGCCCCAAGCGCACCACAGAGGGCCTCCAAGAGCAGCTCAGAGGGGGTCATGGGCCTTCAGGGGAATTTTAGCTCAGAGGGCCTTGTGAACCTAGATACGCTACTGCTTAAGGGGCCCCCAAGCACAGCTCAGGGGGTCCCTGCCACGAACTTGGCAGAACAAAAAAAAATGATTGTTTAATACCACTAACGATAAATACACCACGTCCGGAGTCATTTGTACGCCAATTTGTGAATAAACTGACAAGTTGTGAGCTTTCAGCTTACCTAAATATCTTGTTAAATCACCCTACTCATTAAAATTTTAATTGCCAAGTATAATTAAAGCTAATTAAAACCCTTATAAAACGGTTCACACCTCACTGTTAGGACATATGTTACTCGCATGCCAGAGAGACTAATCATGGAAAGATTGTGCAGGCCTTTGAGTCATAAGGGTATGAAATGGATGGGCTGAGCAAAAAAGAAAATTACGGACTGAAAGAAGAACTTTGTAGACTAGCCACCAGAGTGGCTCAGTGTGCTGAGGCGCCGCGCACCGCATCGAGGAGGGTCTTGTCTTGACTGTGGTTTTTAGGCGGTTTCCGCAGCCATCAAGGTGAATGGTGGAACAGTCCTCAAACTCCGCCTAAAAAAAAACACATTTGAGAAACAAAATATTCACTTATCACACACTAAAAATAGTTACACGTTTCAAGGATACATTAGTACTTACTACGACCTGGCAGTAGATACGTATAATCGCTTGACGTTAGCAAGAACTTGCGGACGAAAAATCAAAGCTCCAAATTTGACCAGGCCAACCATGAATGAAAAACTCATCAAAGGCAGCCGACTCCAGGTCTGGCAAACCCGATTTCAGATTTCCATTGTTTCTTAAGAACACTCCAGCTGAAGGCACCAAAAGTCCATTAATCAAATTATTCCAGCTCCTTTTCCTCAAGACTCTCCTGGTTGTTATGACTTCGATTCTGAATAGCAATAAAGTCGTAACAATAAAAGTCTGTCCTGTGTAAAGTGATCAGTATTTGAAGACATCAATGCACACCGAAGAAAAACCACGCTACAACCAACTTCCTTCATCTGGCTCACAGTCTCCAGAATTGTTTCTTTTTCAGACGAATGAAGGTTTATTTCGCAAAGCGTTTGATGACATTCCTATATGTGGAGAGAACTTGGTATGTACAGTTCATGTAAACATATTAGAATAAAGTATGGCCATGAAGAATGAGGTTCACATGGCCAAAGCAAGTTGCGATGTTATTCTCATCCTTACCATATTTTCAGTTGATCAAAACTGTATTCAGGCCAAATTAAGTGGTCACGACTAGCCAAAAGGAATGTAAATGATTACCTAAATACTGAAGATAACTGGCGCTCCAAATGCCTCCACCTATTAATTACATATTGCCTAAAACGATGGGAACGCAATTGGACAGGAACGTCAGTCAACTATGATATCTTTTCAGTATATGAGATTGGTATAGGTGCTACAGGAAGGTTTCAGATAAGAAAACCTATACAAAGTGATGCGATCAAGTTTCCAAGATGAACAACACGCACGGTAATATAAACATTATCTTGGAAAAATATCAATTTTTTAGTCGTTTCAGATTACTGTTTTTACAGTTGTGAAAATAACAGTATAGGAACTGACAAGAATAATTTTATCAAAATTTGGTGCTTACTTCTGTAATTTTTGGTAAATTTTCCGAAGCAGATAAATTAATTTCTAGAACAATTTATTCTTCAACGTCTGTTTAAGTACTGTGCAACTGAGTGACAAGGATGGAGTCTGTTTACAACTATTACGTTCTTTTACTGCTGCTTCATTCACTAAACCGGAGAGAAAAAGCATATTTAAAGAAAGAAAATGCAATGTTTTGTGCTTCTATTGCCTCACATCAGTGCTTTAAATACTTATTTCTTTCTATTTCTCCGTAAGAGCAATGTTACACAGGAATCTTTGAAATTTATTTCAAGTTGACCCCTTTTTCCGTATTCAGCAGATTATTAACCTGATAGCTACATTTGCCAAGGATTATTTAGGATAGTCAAACAAGATTACGAACAGTCCAATATGGGATAAATTGTAGCAAACCATCTGTCATAGCCTGAGCCTAACCGCATACTTTCCGTTAAGATCAGACCGTCTTCCCTTTAGTCCTTTTATAGCGGAGGTCGGGAGTAACCTTGCAAAATACGCAAACGTCTGTAAAATGCACATGCAGCAAGCATTCTGCAGCTAGTCGACCTTACTTTTCATGACTAGGATAGTTCATCAGCTCGATATTTAACATACTCTAGCCTTCCTATCCCCGTTGTTGGACGTAAACCAGCTGATATCAATCCTGCCGTTATATTAGCTTTTATTAGTGGCTTCAAGACGCCAACAACAGCAGAATATATCACTTGAAGAAGGAAAATTCACAAGAGGGATTTAGGGGCTTAAAAATATCCCTTAAGTTGGTCAAATTCCATTCAAAATCCTCCCCCACCACTGACGCCCACCAAAAACACCCTTACAGTTGCTTATAAATTTATGCTTAGAAACACAAAAGTGGATGCCAGCAAAATAGAAACATTTAAAGCAAATATTAGAAATGTTATCATCAAAAAAGTTTAAATCCAATTCTAAATCAACATCCCACAGAAACAATAAAGTAAAAGAAATATAGCTGAAGCAATCAAATTCGCAATAGAACAAGAATAATTACAATAAAATACCACCGATCAAATCTGAGAAAAAATAATAAGAAAAAAAAATGAAATCCAAAATAATCTCCAATGTATAAAAAATAAAATAAACGAAAGATGATCTAATCATTTAAATAATGTAATACCGTAAACTTACAAATAATAAAAATAAAGAACAATTGAGAGAAATATATTAGAAAGATTTAGAACGTGAATTATTCGGAATACAGATGAAAACATAACCATTACTGAGTAGAAACTAAGTGGGTAAAAGATGCAGTAATAACGAGCCAAATCAGGATGGAACAATGTTTACCAGAATTGTATTACAAAAAAGAATAAATAAATGCACGAACCCGTAAATATTAGGCTGAAACTTGCGAACAAGGAGCAGAAGAATGAATGAAATGTTTAAGAACCGTAAAACTATTGGGTCTTAAAACGCAACAAATGAAATGATATCCTTTGGAGCCAAGAACTAATGTCAACATTAAAGGACTGTTTCACGTAATTGCAGTTACGAGCAAAATATCAATAAACTGGAAAACAAGTGTTCAAATTCCATTTTACAAGAAAGGAGAGTAAATAAAACCTAAAATACACTGCGATGGCTGAGAGTCTAAAAATTTTAAAAAGCTACTCCAGAAGTAATTAAAATTTATAATAAATACTGAAGAACAGCAACAAAGTTTTTGAAACAAAGATCAACTATAGATGCATAACGTAGGCAGACTAGTATCAGAAAAGTCAAATAACAAGCTTGTGTATTTTTGTGCTATAGACTTTACAGAAGCTTATGATAGAATTAGACGATAAAACGGAAAATGTTAAATATATTTATAGATCCGAATACAGATTTTATGACTCAGATTAATGTTAGCGAAGTATTCATCATCATTATCATCATCCTCTACAGCTTCCATCCACCCGGCCGGTCTGCCTTGTGTAAAGCATCTTCATCTACTTCTTTCTTCCCCCTTCATCTCTGTCACCACCATGGTCAAATACTCTCCTCTCTTCCGTACTCACCCTCCACTCCTCTCCGCCATCCATCCTTTGATCACCCTCTGAGTCGTTTTCCATGCATCTTTAACCCGTGGATTTTTCTTGGCATTCTCTGCTTCTCAAGTCTCTTTACATGTCAATATCATCTCAGTCTGGCCTTGTCTATCTTTTCCTCCTCTATCGTTTCTTCATTAATAACTACAACATAAGCGCAAGACGAGGAGACTTGCCGAGTTGTTTTATGTATATTTTGATTGAAAACCATATGATACATAGGTTAACAGAATTAAAGGGTTTTAACCTCTTCAAAACTGTTTATTATGTTAGCAACTTAGGCCTTGTGCCAGATGATGAAGGTAATCTCCAAAGACTCTTTAATGCAAACAAATACAGTACAATAACAAACACCAAAACACAAAGTATGATATTATTTGAGAAGAAACTGTAAAATGCAGATTGGAGTAAACGGTGAAATCAAATAAGTCAGACAGTACAATAATTTATACCAAGATTTAAAATACGAAACAATTTAGCGCAAAGCTTATCGAGTTACCTACAATGTCTTTTACGGCAGTGTAGTAATATTAATATTGAATGCTAAGTAGACACACGTAAAAACGCAAAAAAAACGTATTGAATTATACTGTAGAAAACAGGGATGACACAATAAAAAAGGAACAACTGCAGAAAGTGTAAAATAAATTTTTAACGGCAACAATACAGAAAACGCTAAGTGACAGAATTCGGGAATAAGATGTAAAGAACCAAATATGAGCAAAGCGATAAAATTAAGGTACTGGAATAAACAGACAGAATGGAGAAATAATGAGAGTGGGGGGATTCAGAGCCTCTTAGCGGATAAAGAGAAAGAGGACGCATTAAAAGCCCTTAAACATCAAAAGCTGATTAAAACAAGGGATAGAGAGAGAGAGAGAGGCTGGGCGTAAAGGCAAAAAGAGACAGACCATAGGCCACAAATAAAGGACAACAACAATTAACAAGGATCTAAACAATGCCTTGCGGCACGCCCGACGACACTTCATCGTCTGTCATAGTGAACTGAGATTGTCTTGTTAAAAAATTTATTCCAGCTTCAAAATTACATTCGAATTCTACTCCCTTGTAATTTACTTAGAAGCTGACGATTTGCTAATACATTCTCGAAACTTTGAGATAGCGTCAATATACTCTCTTGTTAGGTCCTGATACCACTATGCTAATTGCGTTTCACTGCAGTTGTATTTAATAAAACACAGTGGATTTTGAGATGTTGGTGTTGTGGTGTGACAAATCTTCACATATTATTCTTTAACGCAAGTAGTATATTTATCAAATGCACATGTATTTTCCTAAAATACGTGTATAAGTTATCTATTAC